>PVJS01048520.1:0-15022 GCA_004027185.1 Glis glis
CAAAACAAAACAAAACAAAACAAAACAAAACAAAACAAAACAAAACACAAAAATAGAATGCCTGGGTTCAAATCCCAGTGTGTTTGTGTGTGTCTCTCTCCATGGTACCATGTATAGGTGCATCCAGAAATTCGTTGGCAAGTCAGCTGCCTGCAAATTGTAACACTCACTCCCTCCCTAGATGTAAAGCTACATCTGGAGGGGGGGGGTTCTTGGCCAGACTACAACTCATGCTCATCCTCCAAGCAGCCGACTTGTAGCACTAGCCATGTTGGCTTGAGTTGAGGGAGCTGGGAACCCTGCAAGTCAGAAGTGAGGAGAAAACAACTCTAAAAAGAATCTTAAGCCGGGCGTGGTGGCGCATGCTTGTAATCCCAGTACTTTGGGAGGCGGAGACCGGAGGATCTGGGTTTGTGGCCAGCCTCAGCTCTCTCTCTCTCTCTCCCTCCCTGTCTCTCTCTCTACCTAGTGAGGCCCTCCGCAACTTCGTGAGACCCTGTTTCAAAATAAAGTATAAAAAAAAATAGGGCCGGGGGCGTAGCGCGGAGGTAGAATGCCCCTGGGTTCAATCCCTGGTACCGCGCAAAAAAAAAAAAAAAAAATTTAAAATAAGCAGTTTACTCTGGTATCTCACCACTTCCACCACCCAAGTCCCACATACTGGGACCTTAAAAAGTCTAATTTAGTTTGCTCTAAAAACTCTTCCTCGAATCACAAAGAGCCGCTAATCTCTGTGTGTGTGTGGTGGGGTAGAGATGGAGAGTACTGGGGATTGAACTCAGGGGTGTTCCACCTCTGAGCTACACCCCCAGCCTTTTTTTTTTTTTTTTTTAGCAGTACCAGGAATTGAACCCAGGGACTTTCTACCTCGGAGCTACACCCCCGGCCCTATTTTTTGTACTTTATTTATTTATTTTTTGCGGTACCGGGGATTGAACCCAGGGGTGTTCTACCTCTGAGCTACATCCCCGGCCTTATTTTTTATACTTTATTTTGAAACTGGGTCTCACGAAGTTGTGGAGGGCCTCACTAAGTAGCTGAGGCTGGCTGCCAACCCGGATCCCCCGGTCTGTGCATCCCAAGTACTAGGATTAAAAGTGTGCGCCACCACGCCCGGCTACCCTGAGCCTTTTTTATTTTGAAAGAGTCTGGCTAAGTTATGGTGTGCTGGCGTCAAACCTGTGACACTGGGATCATAGGCCTGCCACCATGGCACAGGCCCAAGAGCTGCTCGTTCCCAGGTGTCAGTGCATGCTGCTGGACTGCCCTTTAATCCACACCAATGTGTGAAGGGCTCATGGGGCTTTAACCTTCCCATAATTTGCATCTTGAGTAAAGGATGTTTATCTCCCTGTTTCAAATAAAAAAAAATGGCTGGGGGTGCAGCCCAGAGATAGAACGCCCCTTCCCTTGCTGGGTTCAATTCCCAGTACTACCAAGAAAAAGAAAAAAAAAGGAAAGATACCTAGGAGTGGTATAGCTGGGTCATATATTTATAAGCAGTTAATAGAAGTATTTCTCATTCAGGAAATCCTTAGATTTGTTTTCCTAAAGATAGAGCTTGCAACTTCCTTGTGCATATTTTAGACATGCCTAAACAAACAAAAAATTCCAACCACTACAGAACATCTTCCTCAAAATGATGAAGACGAGCGTGATGGTACACACTTGTAATCCCAGTACTTGGGAGGCTGAGACAGGAGGATCGCAGGTTTAAGACCAGTCTCAGCAATTTAGGCTCTCAGCAACTTAGTGAGACCCTGTTTCATAATAAAAAATAAAATAGGGCTGGGGGTGTAGCTCAGAGGTAGAATGTTCCTGGGTTCCATCCCCAGTACCACACACACACAAAAGAAGATCAAATTAATATTGTAGTAGATTTTAACTTCAGAATTTCCTAATCTGACTGCTTAAAACCTTAACCTTTGATATTAATATCTTTGCATTCAAATATCTTTTTTTTTTTTTTGGCACTGGGAATTGAACCCAGGGGCATTCTACCTCCAATCTACTTTTTATTCCAGCCTATAGCTCCAGCCCTATTTTTTATTCTTTATTTTGAAACAGGGTCTAAATTGCAGAGGGCCTCACTAAGTAGCTAACGCTGGCCACGAACCCGGATCCTCCGGTCTCAGCCTCCCAAGAACTGGGATTACAAGCGTGCGCCACCACGCCCGGCTACATTCAAGTATCTCTAATTACTCCTTTGTACAAAGAATTCTTAGTATTGAGAGTTGGGGCCCTCTTTTTCAAACCCCTGTTCAAGGAAGAGCAAAGTAGCTCAACAGTTTTCTTTCTACTAATCTTAAAAGAAGTATTTATTGGAGCTGGGCATGGTGGCCAGTACAGGAGGATCACAGGTTCGCGGCCAGCCTCAGCTACTTAGTGAGGCCCTCCACAACTTAGTGAGACCCTGTCTCAAAGAATAAAATATAGGGCTGGAGGTATGGCTCACAGGTAGAATGCCCCTGGGTTCAATCCTGGTTACTGCAAAAAAAAAAAAAAAAAAAAGTATTTATTGGGCCATAGCTCAACTTGTTAATGGTAAAACACACAATTCTCAGTCTACCCTGGGCTTGAAGACCACACTTACTACCTCCAGGACAGTTTTCTGCACTCTTCAAAGCCAAACTTCAACTAGTCTACATGAACATAGTTAAAATGTCCTCTAATTCTTCTATTCCTATTTCAAGTATTTCGTGGAGAGTTATATAGTCTTTTCCAAGCTTTCCTTTTCCTCTGGTGGGTGAGAGTTGAGGGGTAGATAGGAAAGAGAGGAAGTCTATTCTGCCAAGAGAGAAACCGTTTGGATTCCCTTACCCAGTTAGATATTTCACATCTGTGGATAAAACAAACCAATATACTATTATAATAGGTACAGATTTTTTGCATTGCTATGGTGTAGATGAGTTGAACAAAAATATGGTTCAGTAGCTCCCTTCTTCCCAATTTTAGATGCTAAACAGTACAGAGAATGCTTTAGGATGCTTCAAAAATGTTTAATAACGTACACATCACTGAAATTTACATAATAGTTGCCTTTTATCTCTCCTAACTCATTTATTTCTATTCTATGACTAAAGTTACTTACAATGTGGTGGTTAAAGTCACTAATTTAGCCTTTATAGGATTTTTGTTTTTGTTTGGTACTGAGGATTGAAGCCAGGGGCATTCTACCTCCAAGTCACACCCCAGCCCTCTTGTTTTTGAAACAGGGTCTTGCTGAGTTGCTGAGGTTCTCATTAAGTTGCTGAGGTTGGTTTCGAACCTGCAATCCTTCTGTCTCAGTCTCCCAAGTACTGGGATTGCAGTCATACACCACAGCGCCCCGCCCCCCGGCCTTCTTTACAGGGTATTCACACATGCAAACATGCTTTCCTGTCTTTCCCCTCACCTCCCTCCATTTACCTCAGATGTGGCATTTTCAATTTTGAATAGGCTAAGTAACCTGAGCCAGAGGGAAAAAGTGATCCTTTAAATACCCCAGTACTATGGGTAGTTGACCAATTAGTCCAAGGTTAGATAGCACGTTAAATACTGGGCTAGCCCTGCGTGGTGGCACACTCCTATAATCCCAGTATTTAGGAGGCTGAGACAGGAGTATTGCAGCTTCATGGTCAGCCTCAGCAATTCAGCAAGGCTCTCAGCAACTTAGTGAGACCCTATTTCAAACTAAAACAGGGCTGGGGGTAAAGCCCAAAGGTAGACCCCCCCCCCAGGTTCAATCCCCAGTACCTCAAAAAAAAAAAAAAAAAAGCTGGGCATGGTGGCACACACCAGTAATGGGAGGTTACTTGGGAGGCTGAGACAGGATGATGCAGGTTCAAGGACAGCCTCAGCAACTTAGACTCAGTAACCTAGTGAGATGCTATTTCAAAATAGAAAATAGAACCAGGCATGGTGGCGCATACTTGTAATCCCAGTACTTGGGAGGCTGAGACAGGAGGATCGCAGGTTCAAAGCCAGCCTCAGCAATTTAGTGAGGCTCTCATCAACCTAGTGAGACCCTGTTTCCAAAGAAGATATAAAGTCAGGCTGGGGGTGTAGCTTGGAGGTAGAATGCCTCTGGGTTCAATCCCCAGTACCACACACACACAAAAGCTAATATCAGTCCTTAAGTATCTGGTTCACTTTAGCTGGATTACCCTCTTTGATGGTTCTAAAAATTATCAAGAATTAATAAACTCATTCAATGGTATAGTAGCCAAAGTTTGTGGGTAGAGAAAAAAAAATAACAAGGAGATTCATATTCTCTATCAGTATGGAAATAGCTGCCACCACATGATTCTTCTGGAAACTCAGAAGAGACTAGATGAAAGACACCAGAAGCAACCCTCGGGAAGTCCTGAGGGACTCTGGCCATGAAGAGACAATGAGGTTTGAGAACATGTAAGTTCACAGACAGAAATACTGGTCTACTTTCCCACCCCTCACCCCCAAGGCTAGTATAAAAAGAAAGGGTCAGTTAAATATACTTTCATCCTGCTTTAGTTATTTTGTTAAAAATATGCCTAGAAGCCGGGTGTGGTGGTGCACGCTTGTAATCCCAGTACTTGGGAAGCTGAGACCGGAGGATCTGGGTTCGCCACTAGCCTACTTAGTGAGGCCCTGTTTCAAAATAAAGAATAAAAAAAAAATAGGGCTGGGGGTGTAGCTCAGAGGTAGACCGCCCCTCCCTGGGTTCAATCCCCGGTATCCCCCCCCCCCCAAAAAAGCCTAGAGCTGGGCATGATGGTGCATGCCTGTAATCCCACTACTTGGGAGGCTGAGATAGGAGGATTGCAGGTACAAGGCTGGCCTCAGCAACTTAGCAAGACCGTTTCAAAATAAAAATGGGCTGGGGGTATAGCTTGGAGGTAGAATGCTACTGGGTTCAGTCCCCCCACCCCCCTCCAAAAAAGTCTAGAAGTCTGCAGATGAGCTAAAACGTCTTGAAAAGAAGCATATTACACACAGGTCTAGCATTGCTAATTCTGTGAAAGCCACCTTAAATCTCTTGGGAAATAAAGCAGTCTACTGGAAGGGGAAAAAACCCTCTACTATAGCTGTAATTTGCCATCATTTCTAGTTTTTCATATGTAACTAAAAATTTTATTTTATTTTTTTTGTGGTACTAGGGATTGAACCTAGAGGCATTCTACCTTCGAGCTACACCCCCAGCCCGATTTTTATTACTTATTTGGAAATAGGGTCTCACTAGGTTAATTTGAGTCTCACTACTTGCTGAAGCTGTCCTCGAACCTGCGATCTTCCTGTCTCAGCCTCCCAAGTACAGGGATTACAGGTGTGCACCACCACACCCGGCCTGTAACTAAAAATTATACTAGAAATAATCAGTTTTGTCAATAACAGAACACAAAGCTGAACAGGGCCTAACTAGCATGAAGTACTTAGTCCATCTTGGATTAGCAAAATGAAAATATGAGTAAGAATATGAAATCAAAGAGAAAAACTGTTAAAGGAAAAACCAAGACAGAAGTCTACTTTGAAAAATCGGATTTTATTTTCTGAATCAAAAAGAAGTATATTCATGTTAAATTTTGAATGTTTAGCTTTCCATTGATCTTTCAAAACACTTTCCAGATATTAACAGTGCTCAGAACTGTGTAAAAGTTAACATCTAATACCATGTTTTCTAAGAAACCCTTCAAAGCATTGGCAATTCTAACTTAAAAATAAAGAATTTTAACCATCTTTGGAAATTTAAGTGACAATGGGGTTTCACAAGAGCTAAAAATCAGATCTCTTTTAAAACAGATTTTTTTTTTAATTTCTGAGGGATTCATACCTGACAACTCCAGTTAAACATAACACCTCCCAACTCCCAGATAATTAAATGCATCATTTCACCTTAGAATAGGAAAATTATAAAATGGAATTTCTAAGTTATTATATATATATAAATACACACACCATTTTAACTGTCATGTTTGCTAGAAGAATTATGAAATAAACACTAATTCCACATGGAAGGGACAAATGATAAATGTTCTTCCATTGTTTTATTTAAGAGTCTATCCCATTCTTTGTTTTCTACCCTCATATTTTGAAATCATGACCAAAGGCCAAGAGTCGATCTGTTTATCTGAACAGTCAGTAGGTCCTGGTCCTACATACAGTACATGTATAACAAAAGCCCAGGAGTCAAAAGGCCAGGGCGTTTATAAAAACACGATTTTAGAACACCTTAGAATTCCAAAGTGATCAGAGAGCCACATCCCCAAAATTGAGTAGACATTATTCGTGGGCTATTCATGTGTACTGAAGCATGTCCAGCATGCACACAAACTTCTGTGTTCAAACTGAGGTAAAAAAGAAAAAAAAACCTTAATATTAATAGAAGCTGCATAATTAAAACTAACCTCCTTTTGCTGCTTATTTCACAAACTAACTTTTAAGTTTTCTCACAAAGATACTCTGAAGATAATTTTTCTGATTTCAGTCATTCAAAAACTTAAGCCACTTTTCTCTCAAATCCATTATTAGTAAAGAATGTTTTGAAATGAAAGAAAACCTTTCCCCCAGAATCTGCATTTTGTATTTAGTGTAATACAATTTCTCATTATTTTTAAAATTTAAGAACCCATATCTGTATATTATTTGATATTTTTTCAGGTAATAAGCAATACTGACAGGATTCATAAATAGAATTTTCTGATACATGCAGGAAGCTCTGCTAACATTTATGAAATTCCAACCATTCTTTCAAGCATTAAAAAATGGCTATGAATTAGCAGTTATGATTACTTTTCAGTACAAATACATATTTAAATCTTGATTTTTTTGACCAACATTTTAAATAGTCAAATTTTACTCCACTTCCAGGTCTCAGATCAAAACAAACAAAAAACAAATAAAAATTACTTAACTGGCAATAAGTCCCATATTCCAATGTTATTTTTAACCCCAAATTGTAACCTACTGCCAGTAATTACTTACATGTATCTGCTTGTTTAATTAAATAGGCACTGGTCAGTTACATAAGAGAAAATTTGCGGGAATGGTACTTGGCACTGGGTTACCCTAATGCTTCTGAAGTAAATAGCATTTAGAAAACACCAGCTCTTAAGCACTTTTTAAAAAAATCTAATTTGGATTAACAAAAGCACTTTTAAATGTTATTTTTCCATTGATAGATTCTATGGAGTCTAATCCCAGCTAACATGGTTGATTTAAGAAAAAATAAAATAAATCCCTAAGCCACATGGTAATGGAATACTACACTTGCTTTTTATATCATATGGAAACAGTTCCAGGCAGACCAAAAGAAGAAAACTCATCAAATCAAAGTACTGTAAATAAAATTTATCTTAAGTACCCCCAAGCAGAAAACCTCAAAAATCACAATCAAAAAGACTACCCACTCTCCCACCACACAAAAACCCACCCAAAACATGTTTAGTTCTGAGCTTTAACGTTTCCCTAAGATGTTAACAGGAGAAGCTTTAAGGTACTTAAAGCTGCAGCAGTAACTGTTGAAAGCGGCACACTACAGAGAAAATGCCCTAAAGGGTTCAGGGCTGCCCACCCATCCCTCACCACCCCCCACCCCAGTAATAAGTAAAAGCTCCGGTTAGAGGTTTTCTTATGCTAACAAAGGCATACCACCTACTGTGCTAAAGACTAGGACGAGAGATATTAAGAGCAGTAAAGTGAAAATAGGAAGTCCACAGGAGTGATCTAAATGCCTATTTAGAAGAAGAAAAGCAGCAGACAGGACCCTCAGCCCTCTGGTTGTGTTCATAGGTTGCACTGAACAGCCAGATTTACCCACATTAACAAAAATTTAACAAAGCCTCTCCCAAGATACCAGAATAAAACTTGACTTTTTCGCTCAAAGGGCAGAAAGGCCTCTTCCACGTCCTGGAGTTGAATGAGTTCAAAGATTGGCAATAAAGAAAAAAAAGGAAACGTTAGTGGTGTGATGGGAAGGAGCCTTGGGCTCTATCGAACGGTCACACCAAGTTTTTCCAGCACTCGGACACCCTTTTCTTGGTACTCTTGCCGGGTCATCCAGAAGTTGTCTTTGTCTTTCATGATATCTGCTAGAACTGCGCCACCCAGGAATACCATGTGCTTCCTGCGGGGTGGGTCTTCAATTCGGATCTTAAATTTCTAAAAGAAAAAGCAAGGATAATATGTCACATGTGCATGGTGCTTTGTGCTTCATTAAAATAACTTCAGACATTCCCTGCTTGAATCTCATCACAGCCTGCAACTGAATTAGGATAGTAGGATTTGGTATCTGAAGTACAGAGACATTAGTAATTTGTCCCTTGCTCATGGTTAGGAGACAACACATCCATTCAAGTGTGCTTGGAACGGTCCTAACTCACACCTACTGCCCCTTCATTATCAACAGCACCCCTTTCACTCTCAAGTGTCCTGATCTGATGACATTACACGTCACCTTACTGAGGGTCTCAGCAGCAGAGGTGTGATGATGGCAGGTTCCCCTCAGTCCCCAGCTGTGAACTGAAGCCTGGAGAAGAGGACGTGGACGGTTCCTCCAAGATCTAATGCCACTACGACTCTCGTCCAGTGCGACAGAGTAAAACTGAACTCTTCTTTCTTTTCTCTTCTTTGGGGGAGTGGGTGCTGGGGATTGAACCCAGGGCTTTGTGCAGCCAGAGTGCACCACCACTGACCTACACCCCCAGCCCTGAAGATCTTTTCTTATAAGCAAAGCTCACTTTCTATTGTCTCAAATTCAAGTAAAATGTTCTCAAAATAAACAAGGCCAAATATGGTCAAAATCATAGAGAAGTTGGAAAAAAATGAACACGGTAACCAAAATTAAAGACAATTGAGAAGAATGTTATACTCTGTAGTTACTATTGTCTAAAAAGGTCAAACCCTAATCTGTATGGTCAGTCAACATCTGAAAGAGAAACCTTAAAATGACAGGGCAGTTTTTATTTAGTGTCACAAATCATGCAGAAAAGACTCAATTTACTATGTCATTCTGAATTATTCTTTATGTCACATAAACAAAATGTAAGGATCTGATCATCTATAACAGAAAAACATCAATTTACTTATTAGTCAATTCTGAGGCCAACCTACTGTTGTTCTACTTTTTCGCTCTTAGGTAGGGGTCAGTTTCTTGTAATGGGCCAGATAATAAATACTTGAGGCTTTTTAGGTTTCTGGCAACTACACACCTCCCTAGAAGACAGCCATAGACAATACACAACAATAGATAATACTATATAAACAAATGGGCCTGGCTGTGTTCCAGCAAAATTTTCTAAGGTTTGTAATGCCCACCTCTGCTCTACAGGAAACCATCCTATGCCTGAAGACACTGCTTCCCCTGCAGCTCTGCCAGCTGCTGCTGCTCTCTCACGCCGCCTTCCTAACCTGGAGGTTTGGGAACAGGTCTTGTTCTTCATTGCTGCTTCTATCTCTCTCCTCCCTAGAACTCTGCAAGTGCTTGGAAACTCATCTCATCAGGCTATTCCATCCAGTCCTCCTTGTCAAAGTCATCTAGAGATCCCTGTAGACATCGACAGGTCTCCAGGTTCATTCTTCTCATATGCTCTTGGTTCACGCCTGCACATTCTCTCCACCATTTCCTGACATTCTCCGTGGTGACTTTGTCCTTCTCTCCCTTTTATACTCGCTTGGCAAACCACCACCTTGAGTTACCAACTCTACTTCACACCTGCCCTCGAGCAGCTGAACAAGATAGGAAAGGAACAGAACATCTTGCTTTCAATGCATGGCTGACATCAGATGGGCCCTTACTGCTGCTTGGCAGTCCTACGGCATTTCTCCATTCTCTTTTCCAGTCTCCAAGACCACATTTCAACCTCCTCCATCTTAAACCCTGCCGCCTCTTCCCTCCTCTCACAGCCTAACTATTCTCTCTGTCCACCTTTGTTCCCTTCTCCCCCCAAGAGTCTATTTCCTACACCAGACTTATTCATCCTTTCAAAACTTAAGTCAGATTCTATCAATTTCTCTACTCAAAACCCTCCAAGACTTCCTTTCCATCTTATTAGGAGGAAAGCCAAACGCTTTATGATGGCTGAAGCGGACCTGCCTCCTTGCTACCTTTCCGACCTCATCTCTTGCCCCTCCATGCTCACTCTGCTCTACTACACTGGCACACTCCCGCCAGCACTGTCCTGCTGGGAGACTGTTCTCTCAAAAAGTCACGTGCTCTCTCCCTCACTCAGTGCACATCTCTGAGCAAAAGTCCTTTATTAGGTCTTTCCAGATCACAGTTATGAAGCAGCACACCACCTGCCCAACCACCACCATTTTCTAGCTCCCAACCTTCTCTTTATAGCACGTATTACTATTGATAAATTATTTAAACTAAAGGCAGAAATTTTGTTTACCACTGTTTTGTTTGTCCCCAGTACCTAGAAAAGCATTTGGCACCCAGATGGAGTTCAAGAATTGTTTGCTGAATAAACAAATAGTCACCTGTGATAGATTTTAAATTTTATGTGTAATTCAATAACGTTTTGAAAATGAGTGAAGTACTTAGACAACATGGCTCCTTTCCAGTCTTTTAATTTTTTTTAATGTATGTGAGCCCATACTCAATTAAATTTCAATAAATTGTCATATATGAAAGATGAAACATTAGTGTCTCCAAAACACGCTGTACTGCATAATATATAATCTCGTTATCTAAAACAGCTGACCAAAGACAGTGAGACAAGCTCAGTGATTAACCTGAGACTCAGTGACCCTTGGCTGGGTGTACAACACATACAGTATACTGCACACAGTCCAGAGTTTTTGGGGGGCATGCAAGAGAATCATTGTTTTTTTTTGTAATTTAGGGGCATTCTACTCTAAACTTCACCCCCAGCCCTATTTTATTTATTTTGAAACAGAGTCTCACTAAGTTGCTGGAGGCCTTGCTAAGTTGTTGAGGCTGGCTGCGTACTTGGGATCCTCCTGTCTCAGCCTCCCAGGTACTTGAATTACAAGTGTGCACCACCACGCCCAGCTTACTTTAAAAACTTCTATTGTACACATCAACAATTACCAATTAAATTCTGTTTCAAGAGTTATGATAGTTATTGGGATGCAAAAGAATTGAAAATACAATTGGGGAGATAAGTCATATGTGACAAGTAGCCAGAAAAATAACCTAAAATTAGAATTATGAGATAGGCTAAGAGTAGTACTGAAGGCCAATTATATATTCAAAGTTAAAAACAAAACCCCCAAACAGGGCATTTATCTCTCCACACATAGTAGCAGGCTTTCCTCATGCACTCAAGTCTCCTTGGAGTCCAGGCCACTGGTTAGAGATGAACCAGGACTTTCTGCCCTGGACTTAGTTACCTCTATCCACTGAATACAGAAGTGACCTGGTAGCAACACAGTTCTGGGACAGAGTTTATCTTGAACCACTGACTTCTTCCCATCTCTTCCAGGCTATACTTAACGGCAGTTGGAATTTGTTTAGGAAGATTTCTTGCTCCCTCTGGTGGCTGTCAAGATTCACAAGATACTTCGCAGGGTTTTTAAGAACATGAACAGTTGCATTGGTAATACTTACAGAAAGTTTTTCCACATCTCCCTTTAAAACTCGTTCTAAGTAAAGCTGTTTGAGTTCTCGTTCCAACCGAGATGGCAGGCCAGGATACATGGTGGACCCTCCAGAAAGCACAATGTGCTTATAGAATTCAGACCTAGGAAGACAATGGGTATTCATGTGGGGTTTCAGATTGGGAAAATACTATCTCAGGGTTACTGTTATTTATTTATTATTATTATTTCTTTTTTGCAGTACTACGGATTGAACCCAGGGGCATTCTGCCTCTGAGCTCCACCCCCAGACCTATTTCTTTTATTTTTATTTTATTTATTTATTTATTTTTTTGTGGTACCGGGGATTGAACGCAGGGGCGTTCTACCTCCGCGCTACACCCCCGGCCCTATTTTTTTTATGCTTTATTTTTGAAACCGGGTCTCACGAAGTTGCGGAGGGCCTCACTAGGTAGAGAGAGAGAAAGAGAGAGAGAGAGAGAGAGAGAGAGAGAGAGGAGAGAGAGGAGAGAGAGAGGAGAGAGAGAGAGATAGATCGTGCATGCACGCATGCACGCTGAGGTTGGCTGCGAACCCGGATCCTCCGGTCTCCTGCGCCACCACACCCGGCTTCTTTTATTTTTTAAAATTTGGAAACAAGTGCCAGATGTGGTGGCACACGCATGTAATCCCAGAACTTGGTAGGATGAGACAGGAGGATTGCAGGTCCACAGCTGACCTCAGCTACTTAATGAGGCCCTCCGCAACTTAGTGAGACCCTGTTCCAAAATAAAGAATAAAAAATAGGGCTGGGGGTATAGCTCGGAGGTTGAATGCCCCTGGGTCCAATCCCTGGTACCGCAAAAAAAAAAAAAAAAAAAAAAATTGGAAACAGGGTCTCGCTAGGTTGATGAGAGTCTCACTATTTGCTGAGGTTGTCCTCAAAACTACAATCCTCCTATCTCAACCTCCTAAGTACTGAGATTACAGGTGTGTGCCACCATACCTGGCTTATTTTTTTGCGACAGGGTCTTGCTAAGTTGCTATGGCTGGCCTCTGTTATTTATTTTCTTTAAAAAAATTTTTTTTTCCTCCGGGTCAGTCTTTTGCTATACTGCCCAGACTGGCCTGGACCTCTTGGGCTCAAGCAATTCTCCAGATGGCCTCAGCCTCAGCACGGAACCTGGTGCTGGAATTACTGTTATTTTGTCAGACTCAGGGAGTTGCTGGGAAAATTAAGTAAAATTCCACAAAGAAATGACAGGGCTAAATGTTCACTGTCATTGGATAGCAACCTCTTACAGGCACATGACACACCTCATAAATGTAATAGGTTGAGTCTTTTAATAATGACAGGGTTTATATTATAAACATCTAGTATTTGGACTGTGTTATCACAATGCTTCCTTGAAGCCAGAGAGGTTTTGTTTACTATAATTAGCTATATTTTTCTTTGAGTTTCTTCTTTCAATTTTTCCATTTGCCTTTTGTAGTTTTCCCTTTTGTTTCTTTGCTTGAGGCTGTCTGCTGTTATTTTTGGCTAGACAGATGTGTTTGCTTCTTCTAGCAATCCCTTTTTTCTTAAGTATGCTATTGGACATGATTTTAGAAAATCAAATCTAAAATAACTGCATATGGAGTAAAAGTAAAAGAGTCTAAGTGAGGGTCTGATGAACTCCTCTCACAGTGAAGTCTGGAAGTTGGATGTTATGGTTAGATATGGATCTCATCCATTTTAGCCAAACTGGTTTCTAAGCTGGGTGTGGTGGCGCACACCTATAGTCCCAGTACTTGGGAGGCTGAGATAGGAGGATCGCAGGTTCAAGGACAGCACCAGCAACTTAGCAAGACCCTGTTTCCAAATAAATAATAAAATAGGGCTAGGGGTTTAACTCAGAGGTACAATGCCCCTGGGTTCAATCCCCAGTAGCACACACATAAAAGACTGGTTTCTAAGTTTTTACCTGCTTCCAAGCTCTTAAGAGCTAGGGCTACTGCAACTCTACTTCTAGATAGCAATGTTTTTATTTAATTGTGGAAACAGGGACTGTGAAGGTAGCATAAGCCAAGTAGATGAAGTATGGCTACATGTGATATGTGCATATATGCTTTTAACATCCAGAACAAAACAAAACAAAATCCGAGTTGTGCCACTCTCCTCTGCAGGCTTTGTAGAAAGAGTACTGAATCTGACTCTTGTGCTTTAGGAATACTAAAACTTTAATCACACCAACAGGCATGTACTTTAAATACAATTCTGTTGTTAATGATCATTTAATCAGGGTACAAAAAGTATCTACCAAAATCTGTACCATGAGCTGGGTGTGGTGGCACACACCTGTAATCCTAATGCTTGGGATGCTGGGATAGGAGGATCACAGGTTCAAGGACAGCCTCAGCAACATAGAGTGAGACTCTCAGTAACCTATTGAGACCCTGTTTCAAAGCAAAAAATAAAAAACGGACTGGGGGTGTAGCTTGAAGGTAGAATGCCCCTGGGTTCAATCCTCAGTACTACAGAAGAAAAAAAAAAATTCTACCATGAGAATTATGAAGGTCAGATTAAACTTTTAATCATCTTCCACTGGATTGATAGTTTATAGAGTCAACTACTATTTTCATTAATTTCCATTATTATCTTGGCTCCCAGCCATTCTATCAAAATTAACTTATTTAATTCAGAGTTAAATAAATAAGCAAACATGTGCTTTATAAAATGGGTAAGCCAGGCACAGTGGTGCACACTTGTAATCCCAGTATTTGGGAGTGTGAGACAGGAGGATCACAGCTTCATGGCCAGCCTCAGTAACTTAGTGAGGCTCTGTTAAAAAGAAAAGAAAAAAAAATAGGACTAGGGGTATAGCTCAAGGGTAGAATGCCCCTGGGTTCAATCCCCAGTCCCCACCCCAAAAAAAACCACACCAATGAGCAAAAGACTAATAAATAGCAAATGATGAAAAAATATCTGTAGGCCGGGCGTTGTGGCGCACGCTTGTAATCCCAGTACTTTGGGAGGCGGAGACCAGAGGATCCGGGTTCACAGCCAGCTTCAGCTCTCTCGCTCTCTCTCCCTGTCTCTCTCTCTCTCTCCTTAGTGAGGCCCTCCGCAACTTCGTGAGACCCGGTTTCAAAATAAAGTATAAAAAATAGGGCCAGGGGCGTAGCGTGGAGGTAGAATGCCCCTGCGTTCAATCCCCAGTACCAAAAAAAAAAAAAAAAATCTGTAACAGGTATCATAGAGTTAAAAGAATGAAATTCTAAACACTGAGCAAAGGTCTGAGAATGGAGCTCAGTGGTTGAGCTTGTGCTTTAGAGTCACAAAACAAAACAAAAATACAGAAAAAAAGACAAAAAAATTCTACAGAAGAACAGTCAAAAGCTATGAACTGCTGGGTGTGGTGGTGCATGCCCTGTAATCCCAGTACTTGGGAGGCTGAGACAGGAGGACCACAGGTTCAAGGACAGCCTCAGAAAGTAGTGAGACTCTCAGCAACCTACAGAGACCCTGTTTCAAACAAAGCCA
>PVJS01048521.1:0-15020 GCA_004027185.1 Glis glis
TGTCCAGCAGCCCCCCCCCCCCCGAAAAAGTATACTTGTGGTATTACATGTACTAGGACACATAACTCTATACGGGAAGGACTGCTGAAGAGAGAAGTTGAGACACAGGGAGTCAAATCTGACATGCAAGCAAACCAGGTAGTCTCGGGCAATGAGGAAATGGGGATCCTCTGAGGAGGTTAGGTTTCCTCTGATTGTATGGCTACAAATAGACTGGTATGGTGACCCCTGCAGGTGATAGGAAGGGGAAGTAATACATAGTTCAGTGCCCTGTAAATCTCCCAAGGTTATTATGGGCCTGGTTCCCCATTTAGAGGTTTCAGGCTCATGGAGGTTGAGTCCTGCAGTGTATGAAAACAGAGTTAAGAGTATGCGGATCAAATGAGTCTTATCTTTAGTGGGTCTTCGGATTGCTGGACCTTCCATGTTTCATCAGCAGGTGGAGTAGCAGCAGGCTTGAGCTGGGAGTAATGTAAACAGGGCTTTAACCAGGCTACTTTTACTGCTACTTTTACTGGGCTTTAAACAGGGCTTTAACCAGGCTACTTTTACTGGTGTAGTCAGGATGATGGTGAACGGGCCGGTCCAGCGGGGTCCTAATGCCTGCGGTTGATGCTTCTTTACTCACACGCAGTCACCAGAGTTGTAGGAATGTCTAGGCGTGTGGTCTCCAGAAGCGCCGGGGTGGGAGCTCCGGACTGTCTGATGGATATCTCCTAGGGTCGTAGCCAGGGTTTTGAGAGATTACATAAGATTATAATTATCAGTTTCAGCCATTTGGATGTCCTTAAGTTTAGGAATCAATGGAGGGGGTCTCCCATACATGAGTTCAAATGGGGTGAATCCTTTAACATAAGGGGTATAAGGAAGGAGGGTGACCCACCCCTCGCCAGTCTTTAGGCTGAGTTTAGTTAAAGTTTCCTTTAATGTTCTATTCATCCTTTCTACTTGGCCTGAACTTTGGGGCCTATATGCACAATGCAACTTCCAATCAATTTTTAGGAGGGATGACACTTTTTGGGGTTATTTTAGCTATGAAAACGGGGCCATTATCAGACCCCATTCCTAAGGGAAGGCCCAATTGGGGAACCAGATCATTTTGTAATCTTTTTACTACTTCTTGTGCTGTTTCTTTCTTTTTTTTTTTTTTTTTTTGAGGGGAAAGCTTCTACCCAGCCTGAAAAGGTGTCTACACATTTGGCCTTGCCCAAATGGGAACCAGCTCCTTTTTTTTTTTTTGAACCTCTCAAAGGCTCCCTGTTTTATTTTAGTCCATTCCAGGGCCGTGGGTCCCCCTCTTGTACAGTCATAAAGGGGTTTTGCTGTTTCAGCAAACCCAGGTATCCACAGCCAGTGGTATCCTGCAACCCCCAGAAACTCACAGACCTGCTTTTTCGTGGTTGGCGGAGGGATCTGCAGGACCACCTGCGTTCTCCAGTTGGAGAGGGCTCGAGCTCCTTTAGTGAGGTTATACCCAAGGTATACAGCCTGAGAGGTGCATAGCTGAGCCTTCTTAGCTGAGACCCGGTACCCTAGTCTCTGTAATTCTCCAAGTAACCCTCCTGTGGCTGCAAAGCATTTTTCTACTGAGCTGGCTGCTAATAGGAGGTCATCAACATACTGAAGGAGAGTCACCTGGGGGTACTGAAGTCTGAACTTCTGGAGGTCAGTGCTTAAGGCTTCATCAAACAAGGTGGGGGAATTTTTGAACCCTTGGGAGAAATCGAGTCCATGTAAGTTGTCCTGTGTACTTGCCCTCTGGGTCCATCCACTCAAAGGCAAAAATAGGCTGACTCACCTCTGCTAAAGGAAGGCTGAAGTAAACATCTTTAAGGTCAAGAATCTGCCTCCTGGTGTCCAGGAGGCAGAAGACTGAGGAGGGTGTACGGGTTTGGCACCATTGGATGGATTGTCTCAGTCCGTTTGTTGATTTCTCTCAGGTCCTCAACAGGTCTGTAGTCCGAAGTTCCTGGCTTTTGGTAGAAAAGGAATGTTCCATGGGGATTGGCAAGGTACAAGGATCCCTGCTTCCCAGAGTCGTTGGATGTGGACTGCAGTCCCCCTTTTTGCCTCCGAGCTCGTCGGGTACTGTTTTACCAGTGTGGGGGTAGCCTGGCTGCTCAGCTGTATGATGATTGGAGGCCGGTGGGCCGCCACCTGGTGGGTTTGACTCGGCCCACACGTGTGGATACCGCTCCTGGAGCACTTGTCAATAAGCAGAGTCAGCTGGGTTCTTCTGAGGACTTGGCAGCAGCATGCATTCTTCAGAGAGGGGACAAGTGACCAGGAGGGCTACTGGACGGTCTGTGCTGTGGTCGTAAGTTAACAATGCCTGACCTTCTTGGAAGGAGATGGTGGCTTTTAGTTTTGAGAGTGTCTTCCCAGCAAGGGGTAGGAGCAATCCGGAACCACCAGAAGGAATGGGAAACTGTCCCTTTTCCCAGATTTGTTATTCGACCCTCCGTCCAGGGGTAGGCTTCTGTTTTACCAGTGGCTCCCTGTATATAAGTTTTCGTGGCGTGGTTGGGCCTACCGGGCTTTTGAGAACTGGAAAAGTGGCTCCAGTGTCTACCAGAAAGTCTATGTCTTTGCCCCCGACTTTTAAGGTTACCACGGGCTCTTGGGGTTTAAAGGAATAGAGCCCCGGCCCCGTCACTGCTCTCCCAGGTGAAGGACTGCTCAGCCGGTTTTTCTGTTGGGGCATTCATTTTTCCAATGTCCTTTTTCCTTACAGTAGGCGCACTGATCTTTGTCAAGGGGTTGTCAAGCCCCGGGGCCGGTTATCGCGACCCTTCCATTGCTGTCACCAATATTTTGGAGATCTTTTTAGTTTGTCTCTCATCTAGACTCTCCCTATTATTGTAGACCTTTTGGGCGATCTCTACTAGCTCAGAGATGAGCTTCCCCTCAAATCCTTCCTGTCTCTGTAACTTCCTCCTAATATCAGGGGCTGACTGAGATACGAAAGCGATATTTAGGGTGTGCCTGTTTATGGGATCCTCCGGATTAATTGGGTGTATTCCCGATAAGCCTCCATGAGGTGCTCTAGGAAAGCCGAAGGGGTCTCGTTTGGCCCCTGCATTACCTTGTTTACCTTGGAAAGGTTGGTAGGCTTTCTGGCTGCCATCCTGAGGCCTGCCAGGAGTGTCTGGTGAGAGGTTCGGAGAGCCTCCTTACCTGCAGTGGTGTTGGGGGTCCCATCTGGGGCACGCGGAAGGGAATATATGTTCTATATGGTCTGGATCTTCAGAGGGCTGTCTGTCCAGCCCCTCCACAGTCTTGGCTGCTGCCCTTTTTATTCGGTCTCTCTCTTCAGTGGTAAAGAGAGTCTGGAAGAGCTGCTGGCAGTCATTTCAAGTGGGCTGGTGGGTGTAAAACACAATCTCAAGGAGGAAGGTGGGACCTTGGGGTTTTTCAGAGAAAGAAAGGTTTTGGGTTTTCCAGTTATAGAGGTCAGAGGTGGAAAAAGGGACATAGACCATAAATGGTGCTTCCCGGGTGCCAGCCGCTGGGGGTGCCTGCCGGAGAGGGAGAAGAGGGGCTGAAGTATCAGGAGCCTCCTGTCTCCCATAGGTTAGGCCCTGGTGGGTAGGTGGTGGGCTGAAACTAGTTTCTGCATCAGCGTTTTCAGGAGCTGTAGGGGGTAACGGGTAAGGAGGAGGAGGAGGTGGCAATAAGGGGGATTGTCTTCTTCGGCTTCTTGAAGAATCAGCGTCGTCAGTTTAGTGGGGGTCTTTTGAGCTACTAGGACCTTAGTGGAAGGAGAAAAAGGGTTAGAGGGAGGAGACTTCAAAAGGGTTTGCATGCATTGCTTTAGCCACCGAGGTTTTTCCTGCACTAGTTCCTCCCAGACAAGAATGTATATTATTTGGTCAGGGTGGCTGGGTTTTCCAAAGATTACTTCATGCACCCTAAAAATGATCTGGATGCTGAAGGTCCCTTTTGCTGGCCACCCAACATTAAAGATGGGCCAGTCTAGCTCACACAGTCTTTGCAGAATGTGAGGGTTCACGGTTTCACCATAATTGGCCGCCTTCTGTTGGAAAGACTTAAAATGGTTAAGGACACACTGGAGAGGAGTGGGAATAGAGGTAGTTTGTCCTATCATGCAGGAGAGGTTTTTAGATAGATGCAAAGCGAGATATCTAACGGACACACACACACACACACACACACACACACACACACAGGGGTCAGACTAAGATTAGACAAAAGAAAGTTCACTGGCTGTTTTGAACAGACAGATTCCAGATGGGCTGGGGACGTCTCCCCTAAACCCTGGCCTGGGGACTATGTGTCACGTCCGACTTCCACCAAGATCTTTCCAGTTCCCTAGGGTACCCAAACTTAACGTACCCCCAGAGGTTCTGGATCCAGGCGACTCTCGGGACTTTCAGCAGAGTGTTGGTAAGATGGAGAGCAGGGAAGGCCCATTCAGTTTGCAACTCTGGGGTCGAGGAACGTCTCTCCATGGCCACCCCCTAGAGAGCCAATCTGTTGGGTTTACTGTCCTCTGCCCTCTAAGGCAGAGCCAAGGGTCTTCTCGGGATCCTGGATGAGCCACCAAATATTGTAGGGGGCCTCTGAGAGAAACCACTCAAAGCTCATGTCCAAACCAAAGAGTCATTTATTCACGGCCACGGGCTATCTCCCCTAAACAGGAGGCAGCCCCGTTCAGCAGGTAGAAAGAGGTTATATAGCCCAAATCACAGAATTGCATTAGCTACAGGTGGGGTTGAGCAAAACGATTACAGACATTAAATCTGGCAGTTACAGGGTTATCTATCCCTAGAATCTGGGATAATTGACAGGAGGTCTGGTATTTGCCTGGAGGTCACATTGATGTTTACTTAGAGGTCACATTCTGGGAACTATAGGTTGTTTTTTTTTTTTTCTTTTCTGGGGACTTTCCATTTGTTTAGTCATTTATCCTAAGATGGCGTGGGTTTTACAAAATGGAGTCAGTCGAGCTATCTCAGTGTCCAGTGCCTTAGTTCTTGGCCTGATGTGCTGTGGACACTTTCTAAATATTCATTCTCTCCCCTGCAGTCCACAGATCCTGCCCCACCTCCCAACTCATAGCAGCATGGATCACCAAGATCTAGTGTTTACATGATGAGTTAGTGCGACTTGCTCAAATGACACTGGGCCTTGTATTTGGGCCCTGCTGTGAAAATTTGCCAACTAAGCCAGCTGTCATTGGCTATAATAACATACAGGGAGGAGAGTCCCCTTCCATCCAGATTATTAGTTCCTAATGGTGTTTAGCTCTGGAGGTAGCTAAGAGGTTGATGACTTCCTTAGCCCTTCCCCTGTTGGGCAGAGAAGCATGCTCTTTCTCTGTTAACAGAAGCTATGTGGTGACTTTCAAGGGGAGATCAAGGTTTCACATAGACAAACAGGGCAGAGTTTCTAAGAGGAAGATAAGAGTCCTACCACAAGAACAAAAGCAGGAAAGCGAAAGAGGAGGATGCTCTTTCTTTACCTCTTCAACTTGCCTGTGTCCCACCCACACATCTTCCTGTTAGTAGAAGCAGACAGATCATCGTAGTGGGTAGTGGTCATAGTCATGGTCATGGTTGTTGTCATCATTGTCATTGACCTTTGTCCTCCTCCTCCCCATCATCATCATCATCATCATTTTCATCATCATCATCATCATAATCATCATCATCATTATTATCATCATCATCATTGTAGCTGTGCTTTATTAAGTATATAAATCTCATAAGATAGGCACCAATATTATTCAAATTGTATGGATGACTAGATAAGTTCAGAGTGTTTAGGCAACTTTCTCAAAGCCACAGAGCTGCTAAATGACACTGTGATGATCCTGCACTCCCCACTACACTTCTACACTCTCATCTCTAACTATCTTTGATTCTTTTTTCCCTTTCTTGCACAAATAGCTATTAAAAGCCTTTATCCTTATAGATGGTGATGAGTTAAATATTCAGGTTGTCTTTGATCTGTGAGTGAACATCGCCATTTTCTGAGTCTTTTTTCCAATGAATTTGCTAAAAGGGAATTTCAAGCTTTCAAATGACTGTGCTCAGTGATGGTGACTGATTTTTGACTGCTTTTGCTATTCAAATCCACTTAAAGTACCGGCATTCCTTAAAGTGATGTGTACCATAAACCCTACTTAGAAGATTATAATGCCATATATACACAAACCAGGATTCACTATTTGAAAATGAGATTGCTCTTCATGTTACAGCAAAATCTGTTGAAGCGTCTATTACATACATATCGTGCTATTCAAATTCTTAAAAGAAATCCTGTTTATTTATTTATTTCCTGGCCTAGTTCTACAAAGGACTTGAGGTAGTAACTAGTATATTTTACTCATTCCTGAGAGCTAAAAATTCAGAGGCAGAATATTTTTTTTATGAAAGAAAGTAATGTAAGACCTTGATACTTGTCCTGCAATTGATGTCTCTAAAAACTAGTAATAGCGACATAGAGTCCAGAATCAGATAGTTCTGGCTTTGAATCTCTACCTGGCTACTTGCTATGTGACCTTAGCCAAGGCTAATGGATTTAAGCCTCAATTTCTTGATTTGTAAAATAAGGGTAGTAAAAGTTCCTCATCACTGTCAGAGTAACCTGAGAAAATCCTTGGAAAGCACTTAGCGCAGTGCCTGGTACCCAGTAGGTGTTTCATTAATGTGGTGATGATGGAGGTGGTTGTCATGGTGAAAGAACTGACATCTTACATGGAAGCTAAATATATGAACCTGATTAGCTGTTCTGCCCCCACTCCCCGCCTTATTCAGCACAGCCACAAAATGCCAGTGATCAAATATGTCCACACAAATAGTTCAGAGAACAAATAGTTCTTGGTTTGAAAGAGGGGAAAGGAAGTTATAGCAGGAAGTGATAGAGTAGAAAAAGCACCTATGCAAGATGGCCCTTCCTTCCTTACTTCCCTCCCCCCTCGTGTGTGTGTGTGTGTGTGTGTGTGTGTGTGTGTGTGTGTGTTACTGGGGATTGAACTCAGGGGTGTTTTATCTCTGAGCTATACCCCCAGGCCTTTTTATTTTTTATTTTGAAACAGGGTCTCCCTGGGTACTGGAATTATAGGTGTGTGCCACCACACCTGGCTTCGACTTGGGTTTGAATTAAGGGCTCTGCTTTTGTAAGCTCACGTGATTTTAGGTAATCTTCTAAACTTTCTGAGCCTTGGTTCCCCTTCTGTGAAATGATGGTAGCAATACCCACTCACCAGTCTATTTTGAGAACTGCCTTGAGATAAAGTGTTTGAATGGTCTTTGAAGATGATCTTAGTTCATTTAGGCTGCTGTAATAGAATATGCTGTAGACTGGTGGCTTAAACAGCAAGCATTTGTTTCTCAGTTCTGAAAACTGGGGAGTCCAAGATCAAAATGCTGGCAGGTCTGGTGTCTGGTGAGGGCTGCTTCCTGGTTTACAAATGGCTGTTTTCTCCTGGCATCCTCTCAGGGCAGGGAGAGCAGAGAGAGCACCCCAGGTCCTTTTCACAAAGGCACTAATCCTACCCTCATGGCCTGGTCACCTCCCAATGGCCCCCCCTCCCAAGGACATCCCTTTGGGGGTTAGGATTTCTACATGTGAATTTTGGGGAGACAGTAACATCCAGCCCATAACAAAGATATACTGGTCTACAAATCTTGTTTTTGTGAAGGAGATTATACTACAAAATGTTAATTTTGCCAGGCATGATGGTGCACCCCTGTAATCCCAGTACTTGGGAGGCTGAGACAGGAGGATTGCAGGTTTGAGGACAACATGCTGTAACTTAGCAAGACCCTGTTTCAAAATAAAAAACAAAAGAAAAGGGCTGGGGGTATAGTTCAGAGGTAGAATGACCATGGGCTCAATCTCCAGTACCACACACAAAAAAATAATTTTGATATAGAGTTGCAGTTGAAACTTTATTTATGAGCCAATAAGAGCCCACAGTTGTGGTTCTTTTATTTTTAGTTAAAAATTATATTGGAAATTGAACCCACAGATTTTCGACTGAGCTATACCCCATGCCCTTTTTATTTTTTATTTTGAAACAGCATCTCACTAAGTTGCTGAGGGTCTTGCTAAATTGCTGAGGCTGGCCTAGAACCATGTGATTCTCCTGTCTCAATCTCCCAAGTACTGGGATTACAAAGGTGCGCCACCACATCCTGCTGTGGTTCTTTTTAAAGCTGTGACTCCCTCAGTTGATCTCATTTACTTGGAGATTTTACAGCAAGAATGTAACACTTTGAAGTCACATGGTTCACTCTGACTCCTCCTCTTTTGGTTATGGGATGTGTACCTATGTTCCTTACGCCTTGGCGGTGCAGAGGAAGCCCTTGTGTGAGGATGCATTTAGTGGGGTATAAATCTCCATGGCCAGCAGGTAGATCCGAGCAATGAGGCTTTGTCCAGGGCCGAGCCGCTTAGCCAGTGAGAGGTGTGCTGATCCAGCCACATGGCCCAGCAGCAAAGTGCTGGGAAGCAATGACAACTCGTGGTGCGGCCTGTTGTGCCAGGTCCCTCTCCTCAGTGTCACCATCATCATCACCATTAAGCCTTTGTTAAGTGCCAGCTGACAGGAAGCTTTGTGTTTCAAATAAGAGCCTTGTTCAGGGCGGGAGGCGGGGGCTGGAGAGGCCCAGCCGCAATCCTAGGTAGTCCCGCAAGTGTGAGTGCATGGGCTTAGGAGAGACTAGTAGTGCCCATAGTAGGTTTTTGTTGGGGTGTAGTATCAGTTCGGCCGTGGCACCTTTCTCTAAGAACTGCTCCCCCCCCCACCCACACACAAACCTCTTACCAAGGATGTAGCCTGGTGGTCAGGTTTTTACCTTGGCTCCCATGGCTGTGGCTGGTTGATCACAGAAGCACAGTTTATTCAAGCTGAGCCGGTCAGACCTGGGACGAGGACATTGGGGGCAGATTGAATGGATGGGTAAACTTGGGGGCTATAGAAAATTGCGTCTTCTAATAATACAATAATCTTCATGACAACCCTAAAGGTAGGTTCTCTTTCTTCCCATTTTATAGAGGAAGAAACTGAGTCACAGGGAGATTGCATAATTTATATAAGGTCATATCATTGGTTAATGGCAAAGCCAGGCATGAACCTAGGTAGAATGAGTTCGCATATTTAGCTACTATATAGCAGAGAGAGAGAGAGGAAGGATAGGAATGCAACATACTTATGCAGAGATACAGGTGCATGTTCACAGACTGCGGTACAGGGAGGGAGGAGGAGAGAGTAAGAATGACTGAGGAAGAGAATTGCTGCCTTGAGTCCATAGGCTCTCTTGCTCCAGTGTCCAGACCTTAGTGACTGTACTTTCTAAACTTGGGCTTTGAAAAGTATTTCTGTGTCCTTATAAATAAATTTTCCTTTTGTGCTCAAAGTAGTATCGATGGATGTCTGTTACTTGCAACCAAAAGAGTATTGACTAAGTGACCATCATGGTTTGGTAAAAAAGACAGTGGGTCATCCACTGGCCTTTGTAGCCACAGGCATCTTTATATTAGTCATAGGCAGTGTCCTGGCTAGTGGAGGAGAAAGGCTGGTAAGCCAGTGATTGGAGCCTAGGGTGATAGCTGCCCTGAAAGAGGTAAGCATTGGTTGCTATAGAAACTCAGAGGTGTGTCCAAAAAAAAAAAAAGATTAAAAGACTATGCTAGGGTGTAGGGAATCAGGACTGCATTTCAGAGGGGATGAAATGTTTCAAAGAACAAGTAGGATCTAGTCATACCAATGCCAATCTCAAAGACATGTAGGGGGGTGGGATCTGAAGGGAAATGCTCCAAGTGTTGTGGGCATGTATGTTCTATCACTCTATCCCTCAGTAGGATGTATAATTATAATGCACCAATAAAAGCATATACAAATAATGCATGGGAAGAAGGACATTCCAGGTAGGAAGAAGAGTGTGTGCCACACAGTACAGTTGAGAAAAGGCATACAGTTCAGTGTGCTGAGGAAAGAAGGACCTCTAGGACATGCAACTAGACTTGCAGCTGGACCACATCTCAAAGGGTCTCCAGCGCTAAGCTGTGGAGTTTGAAGCTTATTCTATAAGCTAGCAGTTCATTCACTGTCCCATTCCTTCCCTCCCTTCACCATGAAAGCATTTATAGATTTTTTTAATTGTCAAGATGACATTCTGAAAACATTAAAGACAGTTTTAGAAAAAACCCAAACAAGCATGTGCAGAATCCCAACACCTGACACCGCTGTTTGCGTTTTTGCACATTATCTTCTGCTTTTCCTCGAACATGCCTATTTTTGTCTGTGGTTACAGCCCATCTACAAGTAATTTTCACTTCCCAATGAAGTTTTCCATGTTTCTCTGTTGTCCTGCCCTAATTATGGTAGCAGCATGATAATCTTTCATTTGACAGAAGCTTTTCTGAGAACACACGCTGCTGCCGGCAGTGCGTTAGGCTCTGCTGAAGCAAAAAAGTACAACCTGGAGATTCCTGCCTTCCAGGAACTTAGGATCTGGTATTGTGGTCTCTGCTGAAGTATTCAGCCATGCACATTTTCAAGCATGTGGATTTAATACTGTTATCTTATGAAAGATGTACTCAAGCTGGGCATGGTGGCAGACTCCTGCAATCCCAGTACTTGAGAGGCTAAGATGGAGGATCACAAGCTCGAGGTCAACCTCAGCAAGATAGCAAGGCCAGCCTCAGTAACTTAGTGTTACAAAATAAAAAATAAGGCTGGGCGTGGTGGCGCACGCTTGTAATCCCAGTACTTTGGGAGGCGGAGACCGGAGGATCCGGGTTCGCAGCCAGCCTCAGCTCTCTAGCTGCCTCTCTCTCTCTCTCTCTCTCTCTCTCTCCCCCTCTCTCCTCTTAGTGAGGCCCACCACAACTTTGTGAGACGCAGTTTCAAAATAAAGTATAAAAAAATAGGGCCAGGGGCATAACGCGGAGGTAGAATGCCCCCGCGTTCAATCCCCGGTACCGCAAAAAAAAAAAAAAAATAGGGCTGGGGGTGTAAAATCCCCCTGGCTGGGTTCAATCCCCAGTACCAAGAAAAAAAAAAGATATATTCAGTTCTTTGAGGGTTGGTTTTGAATCTTTTCCTTCTTCTTCTGTATTCACTGTCCTCCTGCCCCAGCCCCCATCATAAATGCTCCTCAGCAGCAGATAGCTGCATCCTTACATGCCTGTGTTGATGCAGTGCTTCCCTAGTGAACCCTGAGTGCCAGTCGATAGCTACCCGTAGACAGACTTCAAACCAAACTCTTAGACTGAGTTAATTTGTTATGAA
Organism: Glis glis; assembly: GCA_004027185.1. Lineage (NCBI taxonomy): Eukaryota > Metazoa > Chordata > Mammalia > Rodentia > Gliridae > Glis > Glis glis. Next base: position 11,267 of record PVJS01048521.1, read on the forward strand.
ACATCTTGATCGTGGCAAGTGTCCAGTGGTCATCATTTTAATAATGCAGGCCCCCACGGCCTAAACGACTCATACACCAGTTCTCTTCCAGGGATGGTGGCATTGCGTACCAGCTTCCCCAAGGCTGGCCCTAGTGCCTGCGGATGAGGGTCTGATCACATCTCTGCTTTTCCTTCCTCTGGCCCTCGGCGGATATGGTCTGCGTCATTCGCGTTCCCTCCCTGTGCTTGTGTTAAAGGAAATAGGATGATTGGCCAAAATTGCTGCTTAAATTAAATTTTGCCTCCTGTCTCCAGCATGATCACGAGTTTCCAAATTAAAGATGCAGATAATTTTGCAATCAGATTTACATTTGGGTCTGTAATGAATTTAAAGTCTTTAAATGCCTCAGTTTTCCCCTTTATGATGCCTTTCATGCTTTAATTTGATTCTGTGGTTTTGGTGGTATTCTGTTGGTGGTTTTTGCTCTCATCTCCATGTTTCCAAAGTTCTTACTTTTTTCATTTCTAGGCTTTGTGTATTTACTGAAAAGACACTGGTCAATTCGTACAATTTTAAAAATTAAAGAAATTCATTCATTAAAGAATCTAGAAGTGTTTCACTATCCATGTAATAAAGATATAAACAGGGAAGCTAAATGAAACTATATTCTCTGGAATATCCATATATCTGTGTGCTCACTCTCTCTCTGTGTTCAGGCACAAGTATGTAAGTATGGGTTACTGACCCACATTCTTAAAATGAAATAGGTTGTTACCTGGTAGACCATAAAAGCTTTAAAAACTCTCTAATCCTAGGTTTCCTCCTTGGTAAAATGGGAGCAATAATCATTTCTAAATATTTATGGTTATAGGAATGATTCGTTTGATGCCTACACAGCGCCTGGCACACAATAAATGCTCACTAAGCATCAATGGTTACGACTGTGGCCCTTTCCCTGCATGAGTGTAAAGCCTTCTTTAGGATCTTGTCTTTGAGCAGTTATAAGGCTACGTTCATATAAATTGGCCAGAAAGCATTGAAAGAAAGCTTAGACCATACATAGAAAAAATCCCCAAGCCACTGTCTCTTAGCAGTCCCGCCCTCTTCACACACCTCAGGCTGAGTGATATGTCATTTCACCTAGTTCTCACCAACTATGTGGCAGGTGCCCCTGATGGCCATCGCCATAGTGAAGCCATTGCTGATTTCAGCGACAACTCTTGGTTGCCAGTTGTTATAGTTAGATATAAAATGTCCCCTAAAAGCTCATTTATTAATACTCGGTTGATGTAGTGGAGTCATGAGGGTTGTAATCCCAGCAGCCGATAAAGTCATTGTAATGGGTTTACCTAGGTGGTACCCGGTAAGCTGGTAGGGGTGTGGCTGGAGGAGGTGGTCCCTGGGAGTGTGGCCTTGAGGGTTACATATGGCCACTCCCCACCTTGCTCTCTCTCTGCTTCCAGCCTCTGTGATGTACAGAGCACGGCCCATGTGCTCTCTCTTCACCATGACCTAAGGCCTGTGGTCCCCAGCTTCACATGGGCTGAGCCTGAAACTGTAAGAAGATAAGTGTTCTTTCCTCTAAGTTATGTGGTCAGATCTTTAGATTATGGCTGCAAGAATGCTGATGGGTACACTAGTTTCCATGTCAGCTTCCCACTCTAGCTCCTGCCTTTCTGCTGACTTCCCCAGGGCCATCTCTCATGCTGGGACACTGCTTGGCCTGGGATGGAGAGGGTCTACCCTCAACTGTCAGGCATGTGAACCTGTGAACCAACGCTCCAGCCTTCTGTAGTCAGCTGGACAGTTCTGGGGGTAGGCTGCACTCTTCCTAGGAGGTCTTGGCCAAATCAAGCCTCTTGCTCTCAGTGGCCAACATTTTGATAATGCACTCCTATATTGTCTTTTATTCCTTCCCTTCTAACTCCCTCTTCCTTTATTATTATTATTATTATTATTATTATTATTATTTGTTACTGGGAATTGAACCCAGAGGCATTCTGCCTCTGAGCTATACCCAGAGCCCATTTTATTTTTTTGAAACAGGGTCTTGCTAAAGTTCCTGAGTCTGATCTCAAACCTGTGATCCTCCTGTCTCAGCCTCAAATACTGAGATTACAGGCGCATACTACCACATCCAGCTCCTCTCCCTCATTCTCGCTACCTGGAATCATCTCCCAAATAATCTTCGGCACCTACTTCCTTCTCTCAGACTCAGCCTTCAGGAAACTCAACCCATGACTCCTGCATCTTCTAGATATTTCTAGGCCTCTTCCCATGTAATCCTTAGTTCTGGGTCATTTCCTTTATGGCTTAGAGGAAAGAGGCAGACTCTGATCTTGATTCTATCCTCTCTTTTGTCCTCTGGGCCACAGGCCATTCTGCCTGGGAAATGCCCCTGTTTTCCTATCTTCTGTGCTCATTCAGGACCACTGAAAATCCTCCTTAGCCCCCACTCCCACCCATTACATTTTCAATTGCTTCCAGAGATCTTTAACTGGACACAAATCTACCATGTTTTCTCTGGATTCTAGCTTAAAAGCCTCAGTAGTTCCCTAGTGTTTCCATAGTTAAGTCCCAACCCTTGGGCATGGCTTCAAAGACTCTAAATTTTGGTTGCAACTGTTGCTTCTAGCCTTGTCTCCTGCCACTCCACTTCATACCTCCTGTTCTGTGGCCACTATGAACTCCTTGCAGTTTGCTAAAGATACCATATCCTGTGGGCTTTTATGCTTTGTTTCATTCATCATCGTCAAGTTCCTCTGTCCTTCTTTGCACCTGGCTAGTTCCTGCCAGTCCTCTCAGACCCTACATAAATGGCACATCTTACATGGGACTCCCCTTGGCCCATTATCTGTGTCCCCACATTTTTATTTGCATGTTTCTCCCATACAACTCCCATCTGTTTGCCTTATATTAACTTAGTTGTTTGTCTAGAACATGTGTTCCTCTGGGATCAAGACTTTGTTGTGCTCATCTCCCTCTTCCCGGGGCTTGAAATATAGCAGGTGTTCAGCAAATATTTGTAATCGAATTGTCCATGTGTGACTACAGCGAGGGAGGCAAGAGGAGGGTAGAAGAACAGAAAGAAAGAAGCCAGACCTTTTCTAATAACAAGAACTGGCAATCCCAAGCAAAGCCGACCAAGACATACAGTGGCCCAAGCGGACTACTAGTTCAGTGTCTGTTCAGCGATCCATAAAGTAACTGATTCGAGCGTTGCTGCTCTTGGAGAAGGGTGATGCTGTGTCCTGGCCTCCATGCCCGGCTCAGCAGCCTGAAAGCTGTCTGGTTGGACCCACCTACATGAAGGCATTTTATTGACCTTTGCTTTGTTTCCAAACCCTCCTTCCACTCCTATCTCAATTGCCTCATTGCCTGTAATCCAAGTACTTGGGAAGCTGAGAGGGAGGATCCAGGCTTGAGGACAGTTTCAGCAACATAAGACTCTCAGCAACCTAGCAAGACTGTTTCCAAACAAAAAATAAAAAGGACTTGGGGTGTAGCTTGGAGGCAGAATGCCCCTGGATTCAATCCCTAGTACCACCACCACCAAAAAAAAAAAGGTATTTCTTTTTTTTTTTTTTTTGCGGTACCAGGGATTGAACCCAGGGGCGTTCTACCTTTGAGCTACACCCCTGGCCCTATTTTTTATACTTTATTTTGAAACCGGGTCTCACAAAGTTGTGGAGGCCTCACTAAGTAGCTGAGGCTGGCCGCGAACCCGGATCCTCCGGTCTCCGCCTCCCAAGTACTGGGATTACAAGCGTGC
>PVJS01048522.1:0-15019 GCA_004027185.1 Glis glis
AATAGGCCCACAGCCAACATCATATTGAATGCGGAAAAACTTTGAGAGTTCCCCTTAAAAACAGGAACAAGACAAGGATGTCCGCTGTCACCACTCCTTTTCAATATAGTACTTGAGACTCTAGCCAGAGCAATAAGGCAAGAGAAGGAAATAAAAGAAGTACAAATAGGAAAAGAAGAACTGAAACTCTCTCTCTTTGTAGATGGTATGATATCATACTTAAAAGACCCAACAAACTCAACCAAAAGGCTTATAGAACTGATCAACAAATTTAGCAAAGTATCTGGATACAAAACCAATATGTTAACCATAAATCCACTGAAAAAGAAATCCAGAAAACATTTCCACTCATGCTATCCCCCAAAACAACAAAATACTTAGGAATAAACCTAACCAAGGAAGTAAAAGACCTCTACAAGGACAATTATAAAACATTGAAAAAAGAAATTGAAGAAGAGCTTAGAAGATGGAAAGACCCACCATGTTCTTGGATAGGCAGAATAAATATCAAAATGGCCATTCTTCAAAAAGTGATCTACAGATTCAGTGCAATACCAATTAAATTACCAATGTCATTTTTCATAGACACAGAAAAATCATTCCTTACACTCATTTGAAACAACAAAAAACTCAGCCAGAGTAGTTCTCAGCAACAAGAACCATGCAGGAGGCATCACAATACTTGATGTCAAACTATAGTCCAAAGCCATAGTAATAAAAACAGCATGGTATTGGCAAATTTTTAAAATTTTAATGAAATTCAGTGTATCTGTTTTTCTTTTTCTTTTTTTATGGCAGTGCTGGAGATCCAAATTATGTATTTTATAGCTTTCTACCTTACATGAAGGTCTTTGATATATTTTTGAGTTAATTTTTGTACATGGTATAAGGCAAGGGCCCAACTTCATGCATCTGCATGTGGATATCAAGTTTTCCCAGCACCATTTGTTGAAAAGACTGTCTTTGCCCCATTAAATGGTCTTAGCACTCTTGTCAGAAATCATTTATATACAAAACAAAGGGTTTATTCAAGGATCTCTATTCCATGATTCTATATGTCTCTTTTTCCTAGTACCATGTTGTTTTGATTACTATAGCTTTTTTTTTTAGCTTTATAGTAAATTTTCAAATTAGGAAGTATGTATTCTTCAACTGTTTTTTTCTCAAGACTATTTTGGCTTTTGGAAATTCCTTGATTTTCCATATGAATTTAAGGATGGATTTTTCTATTTCTGCAAAAAAAAATTGAGATTTGATAGGGATTGAGTGTAGTGTTCTGTATATGGTGTTCTAATTGGTCCATAGTGTTGATCTAGTACTCTGTGTTTTTTTTTTTTTGTTTGTTTGTTTGTTCTGGGCATTGAACCCAGGGGCATTCTACCTCTGAGCTACATCCCTATCCCTATTTTTTATTCTTTATTTTGAAACCGGGTCTCACTAAGTTGTGGAGGGCCTCACTAAGTAGCTGAGGCTGGCCACGAACCTGCCATCCTCCTGTCTCAGCCTCCCAAGTACTGGGATTACAAGCGTGTGCTACCACACTTGGCTAGTAGTACTCTGTTTTCTTATTGATCCTTTGTCTGGTTGTTATATCCTTATAAGCATTATTGAAAATAAGGTGTTGAAAGGCTCCTACTATTATTGTGTTGCTATTTCTTCCTTCAGTTCTGTCAGTTTGCTTCCTATATTAAGAGCTCTGGTGTTTGCTGCATAAATATTTATAGTTATCTTGCTGGTGAATTGACACTTTGTTATATGGCTTGTTATATGGTATCCTTCTTGGTCTCATGGGGCAGATTATGACTGGAAGTATTTAATGTGATATTAGTACAAGCACTCCTGCTTCCTTGTGGTTTTAGCTTATGTGTTAGGTAAAAAATGAGTCTTGTGTTAGGTAAAAAAGCCAGTCTTGTTGGATCCTGTTTTTTTCTCCTTCAGCTAAGATATGTCTTTTGACACATTTCCTTTTGTGTGCATTATATAGATGTTTTTCTTTGTGCTTACCATTGCAACATAACACATTTTAAAGTTATACAATTTATGTGAGACTGATATCAATTTACCTTCTTTTCCATACAGATTATATATTGATAAATTATATACCCATTAACATAGGTTTATAGTTTGTGTATTCTTCTCATAGATTCTATATGAGAAGAGTGGATATATGAACTATAATTTTAGTAATACAAGATTCTATATTTGTCTGTATGTTTACCTTTACTGGAGAACTTTATACCTTTATATGACTTTGTATTACTATCTAGCATCAGTTCATTTCAGTTAGAAGGCATCCCTTTATTATCTTTTATTTTTTGATACTGGGGATTGAACCTAGGGGTGTTCTATCTCCAAGCCATACCCCCCGCCCCCCCCCCCCTTTTAAATTTGAAGCAGTGTCTTGCTAAATTGCTGAGAATCTTTCTAGGTAGGGAAGGTTTTAATTTCTCCTTTATCATTGAAAGACAGTTCTCATGGATATAATATTCTTGGTTTTCTTTAACTTTCATTATTTGACTATATTATCCAATGTCTTTAGGGCCTGTAAGTTTCTACTGAGGATTCCACAAATAAGCTTATTAGGCTCCTTTATTTGTGACAATTTGTTTTTCTCTTCTTCCTTTCAAGATTCCCTTTAGACTTTCAACACTGATTATAATGTGTCTTGGATGTCTTTGGGTTTATCATAGTTGGATTTTGTGGAGCTTCTTGAGTTTGTCCATTTCTATACTCTGATTAGGAGGGTTTTTTTTGCCATTGCTTCTTCAAATAAGTTAGCCTCTTTTTGTTTGTTTTCTCCTTCTGGGACTTTCAAAATGCATATACTGTTTGCTTGATAGCATCCCTTAAGTCTTTTAGGCACTATTTTTATTTTGGGTGGTACTAGGGATCAAACTCAGGGCCTCTTGCATGCTAGGCAAGTGCTGTACCCCTGAGTTATATCCCTAACTCTTGAAACTTTATTTTGAGACCAGGTCTTGCTAAGTTGCCCAGTCTAGCTTTGAATTTGCAGTCCGCCTGCCTGGTATATGCCACAAAGCCCAACTCTTCATTTTTTCATTCTTTTCTCAGACTCACTAACTTTGAATATATATATTTGGTACTGGGAATTTAACCCAGGGGTATTTTACCTTGGGGCTACAACCCCAGCTCTTTTTATTTTTTATGTTGAAACTTAGCGAGTTGAAACAACTTGCTAAGTTGCTAAGGCTTGTCTTGAACCTGTAATCCTCCTGTCTCAACCTCTCAGGTACTGGGATTACAGGCTTGTGCCACCATGCCCAGCTGAATATGTTATTCTCAAGTTCACTGATAATTCTTCTATTTGTTCAAGTCTGCTGTTGAATTGCTCTAGTGACTTTTCAAATTATATTTTGTAGTTCCAGAATTTCTTATTGGTTCTTTTTATAATTTCTCTGTTAACTTCTCACTTTGTTCATATAGTTTTATTTCCTGTAGTTCTTTGTCCATGTTTTATTTTAGCTTTGTCCATATTTATTTAACTTTAAGACAGTTGTTTTAAAGTTTTTCTTTTCTAATAAGCTGATACCCTTGTTTATTCAGGGATGGTTTCTTTGCTTTTTAAGTATTTTATTAGATAGTTTTGGTTTTTGGTTTTGTGGAATGGGTGATCAAATCCAGGGCTTTGCATGAGCTAGGAAAACACTCTACCACTGAGCTACATCCCCAGCCCAGGGATGGTTTCTGCCAATTAAAAAATAATAATAGCATTATTATTTTGGCAGTGCTGTCAATCAAACCCATGGCCTTGTACATACTAAGCAAATGCTTTACCACTGAGCTACACTCAGTTCAAATTTATTATTATTTTTTAATGGGCCATGTCTCCTTGTTTCTTTCTATACATTGTGATTTGGGGTTTTTGTCTTCACAGTGGATAAACTGAGCATTTGGAAAAACAGCCATTTCTTCCAATCAGTGTAGAGTGGCTCTTTGCTATGTAAGTCCTTCTATAGTTATCTTGGGAAAAAATTTTTTGGGTGTGTATGTAACACTGGGGAATGAACCCAGGGGCATTTTTACCTCTGAGATACATCCCCAGCCCTATTTTATTTTACATTTTAAAACAGGTCACACTAAGTTGTTGAGGGCCTCTCTAGGTTGCTGAGGCTGGCCTCAAACATGTGATCTTGCTGCCTCAGCCTCCCAAGTTCTGGGATTATAGGTGTGCACCACCATGCCTGGCTTTGCTTCTGAATTTTGAGATCATCCTGAAGAGAAAAAGCTAAAGGCCTTTTCAAGTCTTTTCTTTTTTTTTTTTTTGTGGTACTGGGAATTAAACCCAGGGGCATTCTACCTCTGAGTTACACCCCCAGCCCTATTTTTTATTCTTTATTTTGAAACAACAGTCTCACTAAGTTGCAGAGGGTCTCACCAAGTAGCTGAGGCTGGCCGTGAACCTGGATCCTCCGGTCTCAGCCTCCCAAGTACTGGAATTACAAGTGTGCGCCACTATGCCCTCCTACGGCATCTACTTCAAGTTTTTTCTGAGCATGTACCTTGCCTGCACCCACGTATGGCTCTTTTGAATCCCTGTAAACATGGTTGATTTTAATTGTCTTAGTTTTCCAATGAGATCTTCTTGTGGCCTTGAATGGTCTGTTACATATTTCTACTCTTGTCCCAGGCAACAGCATCTCCCTGCAGTTTTCCTGAGCCATACCCATTGCTTCTCCCCACCTGAGATTCACGTCATGCTTTTCCCATGGCTGAAATCTGAATTAGGTGAGTAGACATCAGTCCCTCAGGCAACATACAGATAAGTTAGGGTTTTGCAAACAATGTCAGTCCTGCTCCCTCCAGTTCAAGGAAGGGAACTGGGAACTGGATTGTTACCTTCTCCACACCAAGACCATGGCTGGGGAGAGAGTAAAGCAAGGGTGAACAAAAATGCCACAAGATTTCCTACTGTTTTGAATGTGGCTTTTTCTTGATCTTTTGCTTGATTTCTGTAGACCTTTGACTGCTTTCCAGAGCTCTTTTAAAGCTATTTTAGCCAGTCTGTATTTTTAAATGTTTATGTGGGAGAATAAGGGCCTGGAGTTTCCTAGTCACCATTCTGCTGACATCACTCTTCCTAGTGGTTCTCTTTCTGATCACTACTTACATTAGTTGCATCTAGTTTCCTTATTGCACTACCATGGGGAGGGGACCCAGTTGTTAAAGCAACCCAGAATGGTATATGCAGTGTGAGGACTTAAGTAAAATTCTGATTCAACCTCATCAAATCCTGTGCATTTGTTCATTCCATGCCTGTGGTCATAGAATATAACCTCTCTGTACCCCCTCACCCGGACTTGCTCAGTTTCATTTATTTTTCTTGAGAATTTATATTTATTTTATTTCTGTGAGTTAACTCTGATATACTTTCTTACTCCAATAGATCACAATTATCAAAAATATCTATTCAGGATGTAGATAAAGGAAATAAAAATTTAATGCTGGCTAAAGTTCACAGAATGTCAGAAAAGTACTTAGTAATTTTTTATGTATTTTTATGTATATACACAGAAATATATATATATATACATGTTTTGTTTTCATAGGATTTTATGTTTTCAAAGATTTTAGATATTTAGCTTATACTTTAAGAACATTGAGATTACAGGGCGGTCCAAGATGGCAACTAAGGGAGATACTATGTTACAATCTCTCTGAGACTTGGGTCTCAATTTCCGTGAAAGCAACTTCTTGACAGGAGAAGAAAAGCATCAAAAAACTTGGATTAAACAAAGAAAAATTTAAAATGGGATGGAATCAAAGCCAGAAGACAAAACAGAGGAAAGTAAAAAGCTCCAAGCACCTTACCTAAGGAAAAGCGGCAGCACCATCTTAGCCAGATTGTGCTGGCCACGAACGGGATTGCAGCTTCCACACGCTGCCAGCAGAGAAGCCAGAGACCTGTTGTAAGTTCAGTAACTGCAGGCAAACAGAGACGAAAGCAAGCAGCGGCTCACTCCACACTCAAGAAACCTAATAGCAGTGGCTACAGCGGCTGCAGCAGCGCCATCTTAGCAGGACCTTACTGGCGGCTACGAGCATTGTGGCTTCTACACAAGACCAACGGAGATGCCAGCGACCTGTTGTGAATCCAGCAACTGCAGAATAGTAGCAGTGAAGGCGAGCAGCAACTCACTCCATGTGCGACACAGACCGGAAATGCTGCATCAGCAGAAGTGGCAGTGGTGCATTCTTGGTCAGACCGTGCTGGCGGCTACCGTCATTGCGGCTTCTGCAGGCCACCAATTAAGAAACCAGGGACCTTTTCTAAAACCAGCACTGCAGAGCATCAGCGACAGAAGCGAGCAGCAGAGTTCGATCCATGCTCAGCAGAGTCCCCAGTGCCCAGAGGTCTGACCAGAATCTGCAGCAGCAGCTGAGCTCCCCCACCCCAGAGATTAAGAGCAGCGCTCAACGAGATCATAAGTCAACGAGCCACCCCATAGGAGACCACCCAGCGCGGCCACAGGGACTCATGGGGTCTGATACTGTGCGGATTGCCCCAATGGAGGTGGGAGTGGAGTCTGCTGTGGGACGCGGTAGACAAGTGGATAAGGAGACAGTCCCTGGCGACATGTGGGTGGGACAGACTTGCAGCCCACAGGGCGCAGCGCCCTTATAGAGTCCCTGGGGATCACCACAGGACATACAGCTGTGGTAGCTGGGGAAAAATTGGACCAAACCAGCCTCTCTGTGGAAAATGTGGAGTTCCATGTTTGCACAGAATTGGGTCAAAGCAACATCCGCCACTTCTGTAGGCAAAGAGAGACACAAGCCTGGGGCCCCCTGCTGGTGACACCTGCCATAGGTGTAGACAGAGAGAGACATAGGGACAGCCCAAGTGGAGACCGCAGAGACCCATGCTTGCAGTGAAAGGGGCAATAGCAGCACTGATCGCCTGCACAGGTAGTGAGAGGCACCAGACAAGGGTCCCAATCACTGAAGGAGACCAAGAATTGGGCCTGCAAATGGACATGATACCGAGCAAGTGAGAATAACCATTCAGTAAAGGCTATTCACCTTTAAGGCTTACCTAGTAGCAACTATCTACCTCCAGGATAAGAAACTACAAAAGGAGAGAGATTACACATAGAAAACCTACAGAGTGTGAGAGAAAGAAATCATGAAAAGGAAGCATAGCAAAGAAACAGTGAGCTTCAACAACCCCACAACAACAGAACTCATGAACACAGAAGTGCAAAGATTGCCAGAAGGACAATTCAGAACTTTAATAGTAGAAATGATACAGGATTTCCAAAAAGAATTCAGAGAGAGCTGGAAAAGAATGAAGGAGCAAATAAACAAAAAATCTGACACCCTGAACAGGAATCAAAAACAAGCTCTGAAGGAAGTAAAGGATGCAATAATTGAATTGAAGGCATCAATACAGACCATCAGCAATAGACTAGACCACATGGAAAACAGACTCTTACTCTTGGAAGATGACTCCTAAAATGAATGAATAGTATATACGTTAGAAAAAACAATTCGACAGCATGAATTGGACATTGAAGAGATTTCAGCCAGTCTTAAAAGAGCAAACATAAGAATAATAGGCATACAAGAGGGAATAGAAGCTGAAACCAAAGGAATCAATAATCTATTCAGAGAAATAATATTAGAAAAATTTCCAAACATAGAGAGGTCGACACACAGGTACAGGAAACATTGAACTCCTAATAGACAAGAGGGGAGAAGAGGTTCACCACACCACATAATAATCAAGTTGACTAATGTAGAGGCCAAGGAGAGAATCTTAAAGGCAGTGAGAGTAAAAGACCAAGTAACATTCATAGGCAAACGAATACGAATCATTTCCGACCTTCCAAACCAAGTCATGAAAGCCAGGAGGGCCTGGAGTGACATAATCCACACTCTGGAAGAAAACAACTTCCAGTAAGATTTATCTACCCAGCAAAGATATCTATCAAATTTGATGGGGGAAATAAAAACCTTCCTTGACAAACAGAAGCTGAAAGACTTTATGTCTTCCAAACCAGCACTAGAGAAAATACTCAAAAAGATTAATTACAAGGAAGAAATAATAAAGATACGCCAGAACCAGAGAAACAGTGATTTCCATCAAACAACTAGGCAAACAGTACCTCAAACAGAAATTAAAACTCAAAATGTTAGGAATGAAAACCCATCTCTCAATAATCACGCTGAATATAAATGGCCTCAACTCCCCAATCAAAAGACATAAGCTGGCAAAATGGATTAAAAATCACAACCCATCTATATGCTGCCTGCAACATACCTTACAAGTAAAGATATGCACAAAGTAAAGGTGAAGGGGTAGAACAAGGTAATCCACACTCATGGAACTTGAAAACAAGCAGTAGTAGCAATTATGATATCAGACAAATTAGACTTCAAACCTAAACTTATAAGAGACAAAGCAGGTCATTTCTTACTGGTAAAAGGAACAATACAGCAAGAGGATATAACAATAGTCAACATTTATGCCCTAAACATAGGTGCAACCACTTTCATAAAAGAAACTTTTCGTGACATTAAATCACACATAGATCCCAATACAATAATATTGGGAGACTTCAACACCCCTCTCACACTACTAGATTGCTCTTCAAGACAAAGGTCAGTAAAGATGCCTCAGACCTAAGGAACACCATAAACCAAATGGACCTAGTAGACACATACAGAATATTCCACTGAACTACAGCTGAATTCACATTTTTTTCAGCTGCTCATGGAACCTTCTCTAAAATAGACTATATCCTAGGCCACAAAGTGAGTACTAGCAAGTTCAAAAAATGTGACACAATCCGCTGCGTCTTTTCAGACCAGGAAAGAAATTAGAAATCAACTATAAGAAGACCCAGAGAAACCTCATAAACACGTGGAGACTGAACACCACACTGCTGAATGAGGAATGGGTAAAAGAAGAAATAAGGGGAGAAATCAAGAAATTCCTAGAAACAAACGAAAACAGAGATACAACATATCAAAATCTCTGGGATACAAAGCCAAGTGTGGTGGCGCACACTTGTAATCCCAGTACTTGGGAGGCTGATACTGGAGGATCTGGGTTCGCAGCCAGCCTCAGCTACTTAGTGAGGCCCTCGGCAACTTCGTGAGACCCGGTTTCAAAATAAAGAATAAAAAATAGGGCTGGGGGTGGAGCTCGGAGGTAGAATGCTCCTGGGTTTAATCCCCGGTACCACAAAAAACAAACAAACAAAAAAATCCAACAAAATCTCTGGGATACCCTGAAGGCAGTATTAAGAGGAAATTTCATAGCACTGAGTGCCCACATAAGAACAGAAAATCACCAAATAAATAACCTAATGACACACCTCAAACCCTTGAGAAACAGGAATAGTCTAACCCCAAAGCCTGTAGAAGACAGGAAATTATTAAAATCAGAGCAGAAATCAATGAAGTAGTGAATAAAAAAAAAACAATACAAAAAATCAACAAAACCAAAAGCTGGTTCCTTGAAAAAATAAACAAGATAGATAAACCACTAGCCAACCTAACCAAAAGAAAGAATCAACCCAAATTACTAAAATAAGAGTTGAAAAAGGTGATATTACCACCAACAGCATGGAAATTCAGAGGATTATCAGAAACTACTTTGAAAAACTATACTCCAACTAAACGGAAAACCTAAAAGAAATTGACAAATTTCTAGACACGTACAACCTTCCTAAGTTGAATCAAGAAGATATAGAAAATTTAAATCAACCAATAGCAATCAAAAAGATTGAAGTAGCAATAGGAGCCTACCATCAAAGAAAAGGCCAGGTCCAGATGGTTTCCCAGGTGAATTTTATAAAACGTTTCTAGAAGAACTAATCCCAATCAATACTCCTTAATCTATTCTGTGATATAGAAACAGGACTCTCCCAAATACATTCTATGAAGCCAACATCACAATGATACCAAAACCAAATAAAGACAGCTCAAGAAAAGAAAACTACAGGCCTATATCTTTGATGAACTTAGACACAAAACTTTTATACAAAATACTGTCAACGCGCATTCAAAACCACATTATGAAAATCATACATTCTGACCAAGTTGGGTTTATCCCACAAAACAATGAGAACCAAAGTACAACAGAATGCAAGGCAGTGGAAAGAGCAGAGGGCGGTAGGGAGCTCAAAGCATTTCACCTGGTAAACGGAGAACGGAGACAAAGGCGCTATCTTGGCTGAGCCACGCCAGCACCATGGTCCCCAGAATCCTCCAGCAAAGAAACAGCTGATTCCTGTGAAACCAGCGATTATAGTCCACCATCGAAAGCAGCTGACATCGGACCATGATGAAGCCTAAGTTGAACCAGATCCATACCTACAACAGCGACGACTGCAAAGGGTGGGACATGAGCCTCAGCCCCCTCAAAGAAAGCAACGTGGAGAGACATAGATGAGGCGGCCAGGCACAGGAGCACCCCAACACTGAGAAAATGAGCGGGTGAAACATGGCCCCCCTGAAGTAGCCTAGCACCGGCGCAGAACACCACAGCACTGAGGACATGGATGGATGTGGCATGGTCACCTGGAACCGCCCAATGAGAACACAGGTGAGTGAGATAAAGGGAGGCAGCATGTCGCTGGCACTCCAAAACTTGGAATTCGGCTGGCGGGAAGACTGCTTCTTAACAAGAAAAGTGGGGCAGACAAAATTCAACAAAACAAAGAGAGCCGAAGAGCAGTGGAGTGTGAGGAAGTGGACAGAGTGGAGTTCTAAACAGAATTCCACGCATTTCACCTGGTAAGTGGAGAGTGGAGGCAAAGGCGCCATCTATGTGGGGCCATGCCTACATCATGACTCCCAGAGACCAATAGCAAAGAGAGAGCAGATCCTTGTGAAACCAGTGACTATAGACCACCATTGAAACCGATCAACTCCGGAACATAATGAAGCCCAAGTCAATCCAGACCTGCACGTACAGTTATGCTGGTTTCAAGGGGTGGGCTGTGAACCTCTGCTTCTGCAATGAGTGCAATGAGGAGAGACAAAGAAGAGGTAGCCATACACAGGAGGAGCTCAAGTATGAGAACAGGAGCCGGCAGCCATGGCCCCCTCCATGAGCAGCCCAACACTGTCCTGGAACACCCCAGAACTGAGGATATAGGTAGATGAGACATGCCCCCCTCCCCAGTGGCCCAGCACTGAGAACACAGGCAGGTCAGCCCCTGGCCCCACCCCGAGACCCCCACACTGGAGGCTCAAGGCGGGCAAACCTTTGGCCCCACCCCCACAGAACCCTTCTTCCCCCCAGCAATGGGGACGCAGGCCAGGTGAGTCCTTGGCCCTGCCCCCAGAGAACCCCTCCCCCTGGCGCTAGGGACATGGGGCAGGCGAGTCCCCGGCCCTACCCCTGGAGACCCCCCAGCGCTGGGGACCCAGGGCGGGTTAGCCCTCGGCCCCACCCCAGAGAACCCCTCACCCCAGTGCTGGGGATGGGGGTGGGTGAGCCCTCGACCCCGCCCCCATTGAACCCCTCCCCTCTGCACTGGGGATGGGGGCAGGTGAGCCCTTGGCCCCGCCCCCAGAGAACCCCTCCCCCTGGCGCTGGGGACGTGTGGCGGGTTAGCCCTCAGCCCTGCCCCCGGAGACCCCTGGCGCTGAGGAAATAGGGCGGGTTAGCCCTCGGCCCCACCCCAGAGAACCCCTCACCCCAGTGCTGGGGACGCGGGGTGGGTGAGTCCTTGGCCCTGCCCCCAGAGAACTCCTCACCCCAGCACTGGGGACCCAGGGCAGGCGAGCCCTCAGCCCCACCCCCAGAGAACCTCTTTCCCCGGCACTGGGGATGTGGGGCGGGACCGTGGAGTACCCTAGTGCTGAGGTCATGGGAGGATGAGCCATGACCCTGCACAGGAGGGACTCCAGATAAAGAGAGAAAACCTCAGATGAGCTAAGAAGGCGAACTAACTAGGTGAGACAGGAGGGAAACAAACTGGTGCACAGGATGGACCTACACAAAGACATCAAAGTCAACCACTATGCTGAAAATGGGAAGGAGGGAGGGGGGAGGCAGGGGAGTGGGAATTTGGGAAGGCTAATTGACCGATGAGTGCATGTATACATCAACCACCCTGAAATCCTTCAAGATGAATGATTGCAATGCACTAATACAATAAAAAAAACAAAGTTCAAGGCCAGCCTGGGCAATTTACCAAGAACTTATCTCAAAATAAAATTCAAAAAGGCCTGGGGATACAATACAGCGTTAGAGTGCTTGCCTAGTATGTGTGAGGCCCTGGTTTCAAACACCAGTACCACATACACAAAAATAAAAACCCTAAACTCCTCCTACATATCAGGCAGAAAAGGGCAAAGAATCCAGTAGAAAAATAAGTAAAAGATAGGAATAGGCATGTGAAGGAATAAGAAACACAAATGATGAGAATATAAGAAAAGATGTTCAACATCATTATTAATCAGGCAAATGCAAATTAAAACCTTAATGAGAAAATTTCACAGCTACTAGGAATGGCAAAAAAATTAAAAAATCTGAGTGTTAAATCTGAGTGTTAGCAAGATATGGAATGATGGAAACTCTATACTCATTTGGTTGGAATGTAAATTGGTAAAATTGCCTTGAAAATGTATTAAATTTAAAGATGTGCATTGCCTATGACCAGAAAGTATATGCCCTAGGGATATGTAGAAAAAAATGTTCATAGCAGCGCTGTTTTTAATATAATAAAAAACTAGGATCAACTTAAGTGTTCATTAACAGTAGAGCAATGAATAAATTGAATAGAGAGAATAATCAAGTTGTGATCATTCAGTGGATTACTATAGGCAGTAAAAACAGATATACTCACACCTATACACATTAGCATGAATGCATTCAAAACATAATATTGAGTAAAAGAGCCAAGTAACAGAATACACTGTTTCCATTCATATAAACTGCAGAAAGAGATACAACTAAGCAACATGCTATTTCTGGATATAGCCCTGTATGGGAAACCATCAGAACAAGCAAGGGAATGATTAACACAAAATGTGAGACAATGAGTATATGGAGGAGAAAGACTAATTGCGGAGGAGCATCCAGGGAATTCAAAGGTATTTGGGAATGTTATCTTCTGGACAGAGGGGTTATAAGTGAGTTTTATGTTTTTATTTTCTGGCTTTCCCTATTTCCATTATGTGGCTTTCAGAGGGGTGATGTTGCATAGGGGTTTCTATACAATATGTATAGGGGTTGCTTTAGAGCAGTGATCTCAACAGGGGGTAATTTAGCCATCCTATCCCTCAAGGAGACATTTGACAATGTTTAAAGAGTTGTTTGGTCATCATGACTTGGTTTAAGAAACTCCTGGCACCCAGTAGAAAGGCAGGGATTGCTGTCAGACATTCTGCAATGAACAGGATTGCCCCAACAATCAAATGGTTATTTGACCCAAAATGTCAAAAGTGCTGAGATTGAGAAACCCTATTCTAGAGTCAGACTGATTTAAATTCCAGCTTCACACCTTTAAAGCTGTGTGTCTATGGGTAAATTATTTAATTTTCCTGTCTAAGTTTCATTGTTTATATAGGGGTATTAGCAGAATCTAGCTCACAGAGTAGTTGTGAGAGTTAACTGATTTAAAACATTTTAAGATACTGAGACCAGTACTGACTATATAATAAGCACTTGATAACTATTAAAAATAATAAAAATGATTATTGCTATTTTATTTTTTGAATATACCTAATTGGTTGAAATTGACAAAGAGGCAATGAAGAGAAACATGTTGAAAAGTAGTTACTATTATAGTTTGGATGTGGTTTGCTTCCCAAAGGCTCATTTGTTGGAAGCTTAATCCCCAGTATGGCAGCATCAAGAGATGGCAGAACTTTAAGAGGTAGGGCTTAGTGCAAGGTTATTAGATTATTGGGGCACTGCCCTCAGAAGGGAGTGAGTTCTTGTCAGAGTGACTGGCTGAAAAAGAGCAAGCCTCGTCCCTGAATCTCTCTGGCTTCGGGTCTTGCAATGTTACCTCTTCCACACACCACAGATTCCTGCCATTGTGATGCCATCTGTTATAAGGCCCTTGCTAGAGGCTGAACTGATGGGGCCACCAAATCTTGGGCTTTCACCCCCCAAACTGTGGACTAAATAAACCTCTTTTCTTTATAAAATATATAGCTTCACATATTTTATTATAGCAATATTTTATTTTTATTATATGGAAAAATGCAAACACACACACACACACAGATGCTCTACTTTATAATGTAGTATATGAGCATGATGGCACATACCATAATTCCAGTACTTGGTAGACTGAGACAGGAGGATCGTAGGTTTGAGGCCAATCTCAGCAACTTAACAAGACCCTGTTTCAAAATAAAAAATAAAATAGGGCTAGAGGTCTAGCTCAGAGGTATAATGCTCCTGGTTTAATCCTCATTTAAAAAATGTATATGAAAATTTTGAATGAGAAGACCTTCACCAACAATAATGACAGGCTGTTATAATCTATATCTTATTTGTACTTAATAAAAATTTCCGTATAAAAACCACAGGGCTGAGCATAAAATGTGTGTGAGTTACTGATAATCTTGAGTTTGAGCTATATTTATGAACTCAGTCTTGTGACCAGTTAGGTTAAAGTAGCTATTCTATACATTAGTACACAAACTGATGTTTCTATTATTCTATATAACAGCTCTCCCATAATCTTAGGAAGCCAGTTTCTTGATTGGATCTCATGCACACTTGTGTATTCAAGTGAATGTGACTAGTTTTGATAGGATGCTATTTTTTCTTTAATAAGCATTCTAAAGGTGTCTTTAACAAGTTATATGCAAATTATTTTTTTATTATTTATTTATTTATTTTTTGCAGTACTGGGGATTGAACCTGGGGGTATTCTACCTCTGAGCTACATGCCCAGCCCTATTTTTTTTTTTCGGTACCGGGGATTGAACACAGGGGTGTTCTACCTCCGCGCTACACCCCCGGCCCTATTTTTTTATACTTTATTTTGAAACCGGGTCTCACAAAGTTGCGGAGGGCCTC
>PVJS01048523.1:0-15019 GCA_004027185.1 Glis glis
TGGGAGGCGGAGACCAGAGGATCCGGGTTCACAGCCAGCCTCAGCTCTCTCGCTCTCTTGCTCTCTCGCTCTCTTGCTCTCTCGCTCTCTCGTTCTCTCTCTCTCTCTCTCTCTCTCTCCCTCTCCTTAGTGAGGCCCTCTGCAACTTCGTGAGACCCGGTTTCAAAATAAAGTATAAAAAATAGGGCCGGGGGCGCAGCGCGGAGGTTGAACGTCCCTGCGTTCAATCCCCGGTACCGTAAAATAAAATAAAATAAAATAAAATAAAATAAAATAAAATGATATGTGCAACCTATACATGATTAGTAATATTTTTCTTCTATGATAAAATACAAGTTTAGGAAAATGACTTAAGAATCAAATCCTAAAAGAGAGTCCACCTGGAAAATGGACACTACTCTACTGAGCCATGATGACCACTGGGCCATGAAGGACTCCTCCGGAAATGTTCAGCAAATTAGCTGTTGTTTTTCTACAACATAAGGTCACAAGGTGGATGTGGAATGTTTACACTGTACTTTCTTACTAGGAGAAGAGAATCGCATGTGGTCTCCTGTGGACTTGGGCTACACATTGGGCATAGACAGAGAGCACAGAGAAGGGTGCCATGGAAAGGAGATCTTTGGACAGCAGAGCAGGAGGTTGTTTTTCTCTTTCTCCAGAAATAAGTACCTTGTGTGAACTTTCTTCTCTGTTCCTGTTTCCTCCCTTCATCCTGTTTCTTCCTCTCTGTAGCACACGAAAGAACATAAGACAGGTAGAATTTGGTTTGAAGTAGGAAGTGTAGCCAGAGGCCCCGAGCCAGACCACACCAAGAACATGATTGAAAGAGGACAACCACTTTCCACAAAGTCCTCCCATTCTACCAAGCACTGGCTGCTCTGTGGAGAGGTGAGCCAGGGACAACATGCTCCAAGTGTATGTTGGGGCCAGCCTTTGATAAGTGCAATGTAAGCAGGACTCTTTCCTGACCCTCTCCAGCTTCTTCAATGAATTAGGTCTCTCTCTTTTTGCACTCATGACCAACACAGAACATACAAATGCCACTCCCAAAAAAATCAACTTCTTCCATAACCAGGGCCCCAGGATCCTGATCATTCTCTTCTAGTTTTTCATTATAGAATATTCCATTTAGAGATCTTATGTCAGTTATGTGTTCTGAAGGACATCTGGGGTTCAACTTGAGAGTCATTCTCATTCCTAATGTGCAGGCACCAGAGTCTTTGATTCATCCAAACTCATCCATAGAAAATGAAACACAATGAAATAAATCAACCTAATTATCTCATTTAAGTTTCACAAAATGGTGAGGTAGGCTTTGTTATTTCTATAATTTTTAATAAATAAAACTCAGAAAGGTTAAGCAACTTAACCAGAGCTGTGTAACTCCATGTTCCAAATATACATTTCTTGGATTTCAGAATATTGGAATTTTTAATGTGAATATTAAGAAATACTAACTTTGAAAACCAAATAGAGAAGTTTTTCTATGGATGATGTTAGAACATAGTACCATTTTACCTAAAATAGTAGATACTTTTAAGCCATAAAGACCTAAGTTTGAATCCCAGCTAGTTAGTTCTTAGACTGAGAAAGGACCTTTAAATGTTCTGAGGATCTTTCTCATCTGTCCAATAAGGAATTCTGAATGTTTAAATGAATTGTATTTAAATACCTGCTGCCAATAGGCATAATCCTTCTCAAATCTTTGAGTAGAAAAATGTCCTATTCTTTGGGAAATTATACTTAAATTCTTAAAAAAAACAAAGGTACTCACAATAGTTATCATAAGGACCTGCTTATTATAGCCTGATTTTTTTAAAGATAGGCCAATTATAACAATCAAGTAATTTTTAAAATCTCCCTTGGAAACCTGCAACATACAAAACCAGCTAAAAAATACATTTTTATATAATTGGGAATTTTCTCACAAATAAGGGAGGTAATCTTATAAGTATTCAAACACAACGCAAACCCAAAGGTAATATGAAAGAGACTCTGAGTAGTTTAGTTTGACACAGGACCTTATCTTTCTAACTCTGAATAATACATAATGTGCCTAAAGCTTTGCTTTCTTTCCATGGTATCTCACAAATGTCACCAACTTATGTAATTGTCTGATACCCAGAACTTCTGAACAATGCATAAAATTCACCACCTTAAGAATTTAACTATTCAAATGAAGATCATAGTACTTGGGAGGCTGAGATAGGAGGATCACTGGTTCAAGGTCAGCTTCAGCAACTTAGCAGGACCTTCAGCAATTTAGGGAGACCCTATTTCAAAATAAAAAACAAAAAGATCTGGGGGTGTAGCTCACAGGTAGAATGCCCCTCGATTCAACCCCCAGTACCAAAAATATTAATAATAACAATAAATGAAGATAATAATTCCCTTCCCAAAGGCTTCATAAATTTAAAAATTTATTTCACTTAACAATTATTTTTAGCTCATTCCAAGCATGCAGTTTTTGCTGTACATTAGGGAAGGTGCAAAAGTGAGTTAAGGGAACTTCAGGGAATTAAAACGTGGTGAGAGTGTCATCCCAGGGCACAATGTAATCAGACTGGAAGGGGTGGTATAAACAAAGTGCTTTAGGAGGATGGAAAAAGAGCACTGATTCCGCCTGGGGCACTTGAAAAACACTTCAGAAACTTGAGTTGAGACTTCAAGAATATGCCTACAATGGGAGGAAAGAATAACTCAGACACAAAGAACATGAGGAAAATAGAAGAAGGAATGTGAATGGAGCTTTAAGAAACAGCACGTTTTCTGATTTGACTTGTAAAACTAAAAGGCGCATCGATGCACAATGAATACGAGAACTTGTTTATTCAAACTATTGTGAAGATAGCCACCAGGGCAAAAATGCAAATTCTAGGTGCCCAGAATATTTGCTCCTGAAATGGCATTTAAGAGATCTCTCTCTCCTTCCCTAGTTCCCTCCCGGTGACCAATGGTAAGAGCATAATACACTGAACTAAGACTTTCCCCAAGACAGTAAACAGCACACATATTTATGGACCTTCCTGCTGTTTTTTTTTTTCTTTAAACAACAGTTTAAAACTACCAATGGAGTCAACTAATTAAAAATAGAACTTTCAGGATGACATCAGCAGACTCAAATTTTTAACAAATTTCTGGAAGCTTCTGGAAAGCATCAATATAGTGCAGTGGCCTGGTAAGGAGGAATGTGGGTGCTCAAGCTAGACTTCTAGTGTTAGGACCTGGGTCTTCCACTTACAGCTTTAGGACTTTAAACAGCTTAATCTTTGTATGCCTCAGTTTCCTCCTCTACACAGTAAGGATAAGAATCGGGCCTATTCCTTAGGGCTGTTATAAGAATTAAATAAAATTATTTAAACAGTACCTACAATTTAAGAGTTGCAACTAATATTTTCTAGTATTACTAGTTTTACGTTAGTGCGTAAGTCAGGAGAGAGAAGCTGGAGCACAGAAGATGTTGGAGAAAGCTGCAGTACAGAAAGGAGTTGTGTTCACAAGGAGCTCTCCGGTGTGAGTACCACCGAAAACTGTAAAGAGGCGCAGACTTTTAAAACTTCTGCAGAATAGCCTCAACTTCATTCATGTGGTCATGGGTATGCAGACCAACCAAACCAAGCCATATGTCGGGGAGTACGGTGCTTCTAGAGCGGCACCCATAGAGTGGACTAAGGCACTGGAGACAGCCTGGCAGGGAATCTGGCAGGTCACAGGCCCTGTGAACAGGCACAGATAGATTGCTAGTTGTCTCCTTCAGGGAAGACCTGAAAAAACAACAACATAAAAAAATGGAAAAACAAAAACCAGGGACAACAAACCATGTTAATTCATCTAGGCTTTATAGATTTGAAGGGATAACCACAGGCTATCAGAAATGTAAGGAACAGCAATAACACAAAAGAAAAGAATGGTCAGGGATGCACAGAACAACTCACATTGCAGGAAACTCAACTGAGGAAAAGAAGGAGACTATCAGAATAATGTAATTGGTAGCCTGAAAGAGATTAAATAAGAGGATATCAGTTTTGACAGGGAGACCAGTAGAGCATAACAGGCTTTTTGTAAGAAGCAAGTAAATAATATGAAAAAGTTTGTGGAAATTAAAGTAAAAAAAAATTGTCAAGAAGGTATGTGAAATAAAAGAAAAGGAATATTCCAGAAGAAAACATAGCTTAAAATATCAGTCTAAGAATTAAAGAGAAAGAAGGAAAAAGGAAAAAATAATCCGAGTAATAATTGTAAAAAGATATGCATCTTCAGGTAAAATGGGATCACCAGTCATTTAATAAGATGGAAATTTAATTCAACCTAGAGATAAATAATGTGAGATTAATTTTCAGGACAGAGTATAAATGTCATTAATCCTCAAAACTTAAAGTAATAAGAGCAGAAACTAAAAGAAGAATAGAAGGAGCAGATAGAGGGTGATGTAGGAACCCACAGTTCGTCTCCTTATAGATCAAGGGGACAAGATATATGTCTACATTTCATAGGTCAAAAGTAAATACTACATATCATATGATGCTATAAATACAGCTAACAAATAAACCTAAATTTTTAAAATGTTCTGTAAGAGACTGTAAGGAGTAAAGGAGACCGATAAAATTAACTAGTGTCCATCCGTTGTAGTATATAGTTGATATTTAATATTGATCAACCAGGAAACAAATAAAAGCATAATAGTGAAATAGGGGCACAGTCACAAAAAGAATTACTTTTTCTTAAATGATGAAAACCAGGACATCTAGAAAGAAGGTCTTGGGGACAGAAAGGAAAAGAGAATTTCACATTCCAGTTTATAACCTTCTCCACTATTGAAATGTTTGATAGTCTCTATGAGGAGCTAGTTTCAGAATAAATAAATAAGACTACATGTGTGTAAACAAATATTTCCAAAATGAATTAAAATGGGTTGGTATTCCAAATTCCAGTTACTGGTACAATGCTGTAACACAGGGGCCAGCAGTGTTTTTCTATGAGTTCCAGAGAGTGAATATTGTAGGCCTTTCCGGTCACACTGTCTTTGTCAAAGCCACTCAGCTGTGCTGCAGGGCGAAAGCGATGGTAGAGGCCACATCAGGAGTTGACATGGCCGTGTTCCAGTGACATTTTACCTATAGACACTGAAACTTAGATTTCATGTAATTTTCACCAATCAAGAAGATTTGTGAATTTTTTAATTTTTTTGCATTGATTGAAAAATATAAAACCCAATCTTTCCTCAGGGGCCATACAAAACTAGGCAGCAAACTGGAGTTGATCATAGGCCACGGTTTGCTCTAACGGATGATGGGCAGTAATTTTCCATCTGCCCAGCGTGCTTTCCTACTTCCCTCCTTCTGGGATGAGGCCCCTCTCAATGAGGAAAACATTCCCCACTGTTATGATGAGGCTGACTAACCACTTCTCTCTTTAACAGTAATGGAAAAGTAAGGACATCCTGCCCAGTCAGGAAAGCAGCCCCTGATCTTGATTTAGACATCTGTACCAAATCAAACCGGGAACTCTGGTCTGACCATCAGAAGAGAGAGAGTCCTTTTCTCTGAGATAGCTAAACTATGTGCACCATGTGGAGCTTGAGCTACTGGTCACCACCTATGCGATAACAAAGAACTACCTTCCCAAGGATAAAGTGATGGTTAATTTCATGTGCCAACTTGGTTGGGCCAGGGTAGCCTGTTTGGGGGCAGACAACAGTCTAGATGTTGTTGTATAGGAGTGTTTTAGATGTAATTAACATTTAATTCAGTAGACTATGAGTAGATTACCCTCCATAATGTGAATGGTTGGGCCTCTTCGAATCAAGTCATTGCCTTAAGAAAAAAAATGAGATCCCCTAAGAAAGAAGGAATCCTGCCTCCTAAATGCCTTCAGACTCAAACTGCAACATCGAGTCTCCCAGGGCCTCCAGTCTGTCAGCTTGCCCGGCAGAATTTAAGGTCTCAGTTGCTCTTGGTAGACATAGAGATAGATGGATAGATAGATAGATGATAGATAGACACACACACACACACACACACACACACACACACACACACACATATACACACACATCTATTGGTTCTGTTTCTCAAGCAAGAATTAAGAGTGGAGGGGAAAAATGTATTCTTTTTAGTGCATTTTAATTATACAGAGTAATGGGTTTCATTGTGGCATATTCATACATGCAAAAACATACATTTGATGATAACTTTGAACTAGATCACACTACATCTGAAGCTGTCACTCCCGAATGTTCCAGTTACAGAGTCCATAGATTTCCTTTTTTTAAAAAAACAGCATTAATCTGATTTCTGTTATGTACAATTGAGGGGTTCTTGATTGATATGTAAATAATTCAAGTTAAAAAGATCTCTAATAGTATTCCGTTCCTTCATAAATATTCTTAAAATCTCTGAAGGTGTATAAGTCAGAAAACCACTCATAAGAACAAAAATAACATCCATATACACACATCCACCTATATAAACATGACTTTTATATTTGAAGCTGCCAAAAATCCCAACCAAGTAGGACAGGTACCCCAGGCTTTAATGCACCAGAATTGTTTCAATTTGCTGCTTTTCATAAGAAAAATTTTATTTCCCCAGTTGATCAGAGAGCACACTTGGAGAAAAATCTGTTGATATTTCCCTTGCTGAGTTTTAAATAGCCTGAGTATGTGTGATATATCTTTTGTAGTGAGTACTTTAGAGAAAAAGCATTGCTTTTAAATCTCATGCATGCCCCAAATGTAATGTGAAATAAATTCCACTGTGAATGAGCTCCTGCCATGTCTAAAAACTGAATTGTAATATGCAAGGTTTCTGTGAGACAGGCCATTTTTTTTTTGTGGTCTTAAAAGCAGCAAAGCTAAAAGGATTGATAAATTTTAAATCTCTCTAGCAGATTTCATGTAAAGCAGTAAGCTTATATCTCCATGCAATTTTAGCAGCAAAAATGTGACTCGCACAATTCGTGGTTTCTCCGGAACTCCATTCAGTTCAATTAACAGGCTGCATTTTATTAAACATACGAAAATTGTGAATAGTACTAATAAATGAAACCAACAGCATCCATACACACATACACCTATATAAACATGATTTTCCCTCCAGGGGTTTACATTGAATCTCTGCAATAAACCTAGTTTCAGAGGGCAGTATTTGGAATTTTCCATCTTGTTTTCAGCATGCCTGTAAGCTATCAGAGTCATCATTAAAAGCTCCAAAGCTAAATCTCTGCCTTCTGACTTCCGAAGGAAGTAAAGAGGCCAGTTTTCTTATATGATATTCTTTTTATTTGTGTGTGTATGATACTGAGGATTGAACCCAGTGGCGTTCTACCTCTGAGCTACACTCCCAGAACTTTTTATTTTTTATTCTGAAACATGGTCTCACTAAATTGCTGACATTCTCACTAAATTGCTGAGGCTGGTCTACAACTTGCAATCCTCCTATCTCAGCCACCCAAGTACTAGGATTACAGGTATTACCATGCCCTGCCCTTTTTTTGTGATATTCTTATTCCTCAACATCAACAGGTCTCCTTTTGAACCTTCTCTACAGCCCTTTCCAAACTCAGTAGGAATAAAACTCAAAAATCAGGATCAGTTATTATTCACTGAGCACACACTACATGCCAGGCACTTCACCCATGTTTCATACATTATCTCTTCATTCACACCACAATTTCACAAGTAGCGTCTTATCACTTCCAAATTAACAGTCAAGAGGCTGCAGGTCAGAGAGGTCAATTAACTGAACTAAGGCCACAAAGCTCTTAAATACAGGAGCCTAATTCAAACCCAGAGCTTCCTTCCACTTTGCCTGGCTTGCCTGAAAAACTGCCTGAGGGCCTGATAGTGAAGTTGTGAAGTACATTAGAATAAATACAGCTCGGAAGCTCTGGCTTCCTTTCTTCTTCAACACCTCAGATCACTCCATGAACCTAGGAAAGCTTACTCTATAACTTACATGTCTTCCCAGAGGCACTTACCCTGCAATCTACCGAAGAAAGCATTCCACACTCCATGTCACTCTCAACTCAACCCACAGACGCCACCTGCTCACCTTTAGCAGGGTCTCATGCCTGTGCAGAAAAGGTAACCAGTGGACCAAAGGGACATTCAAGTTATCAGATAAGATAAATAAGACTTGCAAATATTGGCCCTGAGTCACAGTCACTACCATGAAGAGGCTGCTATGCATGCCCAATTTGAATTGAAATATGCAAGATAAATGGCTGAACATACAAATTGTTTTTCAAGGGGGGAAAAAGCCATTTGCAAATGCAAATGCAAATTGAGGCCACACAGGCACGGATTGTGCAAACAAAGCATCAGACATTCACGTTTCATCTCTTCAGTTTGAGGAGTTTAGAGCTGCTCTTAATGCAGGCATGAATATTTTATGTGTGTGTTTTGAAGAAGGTAGCGTATTACTTTCATAAAATTCTCTATGAATGGCAGATTGCAGCAGGAATTTTTTTTCAACCACATAAGCTTGGCTGAAATTTTTGAGACTTATTCTCAGTACACAGTGTATTAGGAAATGAGGTAACCCGATGTCCTTTCTTCCTAAAGAGTTTTTTTCCCCCATTTAAAATAATTTTATTGGCTTCCGAAAAACATTTATTTGAATCATTAGGTTTTATAGGCTTTTCTATTTTCCTTTCCAAATTCATACCAATTACATGCCATTGAAACTGACTGCAATTTTATTGGTTAAAATGACAGGAGAAGAATGAATTATAATACTAAGTTCCACTTTGAGCCATGTGTTTTTTCTTTTTAATTGTGGCAAAATACACATAACATATAATTTACCATCTTAACTTCTTTTAAGTGTACAGTTCCATAGTATTAAGCACATGCACAGTGCACTTAATCACCCCATCCATCTCCAGGACTTTTTCCTCTTCCTAGATGACACTGTTCTTATTACATGTCCTCTCTCCCCAGCCTCTGACAGCCCCCAATTTACTTTCTATCTCCATGAATTTGACAACTCTGGGCCCCTCATATAAGTGTAGTCATGGAGTTTTTCTTTTCATGACTGGCTCATTCATCTAGCATAATGTCCTCAAGCTTTATCCATGTTGCAACGTGTGTTGGAATTTCCTTCCTTTATAAGGCTCAACAATGTTCCATTAACCCATCATGTTCCAGTGTGCCATATGTAAGACAAATATAAAAACTTAAGCTGGGCATGGTGGTGCACGCTTGTAATCCCAGTACTTGGGAGGCTGAGACAGGAGGATTGTAGGTTCGTGGCCAGCCTCAGCTACTTAGTGAGGCCCTCCGCAACTTAGCGAGACCCTGTTTCAAAATAAAGAATAAAAAATAGGGCTGGGGGTGTAGCTCAGAGGTAGAATGCCCCTGGGTTCAATCCCCAGTATTGCAAAAAAAAAAACTTAAATTGAGTAATAGTTACCATAAGTGGTATATTTGTTACTTGGGTTTTTATAGGCGTCCTACATATGGAATGCCAGGACACAATATATTTTATTTTCTTTTTTTTTCTTTTTGGAACTGAGGATTAAACCCAGGGTCATTCTGACTCCAAGTTACACCCTCCCTGCAGACCTTTTTATTTTTGTTTTGAAGCAGGGTCTCACTAAGTTGCTGAGGGCCTCACTGAATTGTCGTGGCTGCCCTTGAACCTGCGATCCTCCTGTCCCAGCTTCTGAAGTACTGGGATTACGGGTATGTACCACCACAACCGACCATAATGGATGCTAATGTTTATATCACATCTTATTTATCCATTCTCTCATCTATAGACACTTGAGTTGCTTCCGCTTTTCCACTATGGTGAATAATCCTGCTAAGAATGTGAGTGTGTACATATCTCCTTGAACACATACTTTCAATTCTTTGGGGCATATACTAAGAAGCAGAATGGCTAGATCTATGATATTTCTATTTCTAAGTTTTTTAAGGAACCAATATGCTGCTTTACACAGTACCTGTACCACCAATAGTGTAGTAATGTCCAAAATTCTCCACATCCTTGCCCAAAACTTGTTATTTTATTGTTGTAACTGTTACTTAATAGTAGTCATCCTAATGGTGGGAACTCCTTGTAGTCTTTGATTTGCATTTCCCTAATTATTAATGAGGCTGAGCTACTTCTTATGTGCTTAATGGCCATTTGTATAGATATGTCTATTCAAGTACTTTTGCCCATATTTTAATCAGATCATTTGTTTTTTTATTGTTGAATTATAGGAGTTCTTTAAGAGTCCAACTTTGTTCTTTTGTGTGTGGCTATATTTAATATGAAATACTATATACAGTATATAGTGCATATAATATACATGTATATGCATATGATTCTCTATGTTTCTCATCATTCATAGAAGTGATGTTCTATACAATCATAGTGAACACTGAATTAGTGAATACAGAGCCACTGCTCCAGGAGAAATGGAATGTTAGTTTCCTGCCAGGCTCTGGTCACAGTATTTTTGTTGACCAATCAACACATAACTTTGTTTCAGGGGTGTTTCTGTTTAAAGGCTTCCTAGTTAATATATATCATTGATTCATTAGCAATGAACTAATATCCAATAGCACTATAAACATACACCTGAATCGAGCTTATTTAACACCCATATTTTCTCCCTCAGGGAAGTCATAGCCCTCCAGCACTTATGAATGCTAAACAGCACTTCAGCATGATGTCTGGGGACCATTTTAAATAGCAAAACCACCAAGAAGTAACAAAAAGCCAAAAAATTTGAAAACTGTGTCACTGAATAGGATGTGAAAAGAATGCATGTTTACAATGGGAGACCAGAAGCAAAAAGGAAAAGCACTGACTCCTTGGATTTCAATTGGGAACATATATGTTATATA
Organism: Glis glis; assembly: GCA_004027185.1. Taxonomy (NCBI): domain Eukaryota; kingdom Metazoa; phylum Chordata; class Mammalia; order Rodentia; family Gliridae; genus Glis; species Glis glis. The sequence goes on from PVJS01048523.1 coordinate 10,844, forward strand.
TATATATATGTTAAAGTTGCTGGATGCACATGTCCACAAATGACCTGAAAAGTGCCACAATTATTGATTTGGGGATTACAAACATACTCTAGTGTGTAGGCAAATTCACAAAAATTAAATCCACGAGTTATCAGGATCCGCTGACTATATACACATTCTACCTTGATTCAGAGATTCTTGTTTCTCTGCCTTCTGTTGAGATAAGGAGAATTTAATGTGCAGAAGCTATAGAGAATAAATCATAACATGCTTTGTCTTGGTCCCCCGTCAGAGCCAGCAATATACAGGTATGAGCTCCATAACAATGCTTTGGTCAATGACGACGGGCCAATAGTTGATGGTGGTCCCATGAGACTAGATGGCCTAGTGATCTCATAGCCATCTCAGTTTGTGTAAGTCACTCACTCTATTATGTTCACATAATGATGAAATCTTCCCTCAACACATTTCTCGGAAGGCATTCCCATCATTATGAGGCATGCAAATGTAATTTATTTGGACTGTCCTCAAAACAGAATTTCAGGAAGCATTGAAAAAAGGGTGTTTATTCTAACTCAGAAATTATATTCTGCAAAGTTATTCAGTCCAAATCACTGAATTTTCCAGAGGTAGCTCAGGTTAACTCAAGTATCTAGACCAAACAAATACCTACCTGTTGTGGAGCTAGATGTACCTAACTAGCCAACCCAAGGTCCTTAAGCATTCGCAGCACAGGACTGAGACTCAGTTGGTTGCCTTCCTATAGGATGAGTCTGTCTGAACAACTACTGTGAGTTCTGGTCAACTTGGTCTTACGGTGTGCGTCCTTGGAAATTATCAGGAATGCCGTATCGCTGTGTTCATTGCTCTTAACCACACTAATCTGAAAGTGCACAAACAAGACCCAGCAATTCTGAAATACTGATAAGATCCCAATGTCTGAGAAGTCAAGGCTGAGGGCAGCGATGGGCTCAGGGTGAATCCAAGTTAAAGGTCATGTCCTGGGGTTCTCAGGCACTCCCCACTGTGATTTCTCCTGCTGAGACCTCCTTCATGCCCGACCAAGAAAATGAGTTGATTTTATTTAAAACTAAAGTAGGATTTATGCTTGTTTTATTTCACATTTTTAGCACTGTTGACAAATGTCATCAGTGACTACATCTGTGGGAACATCTTTATATCAAAAGGATACAATTTTTTTTTCATTTTTCCTTCTTCTATGTGTAAATCTCAGAACTAGCTCACTACTTTCTTTTGGACTTGTGACTCCTTCAACAGAAATACACTGTGACTTCAGGTGGTGATGTGGATTCAACTTCATCCCCTCAAAAAGATGAATATACAAGTCGTAGCCCTGCCTCTGTACCTGTGAATGTTACCTAGGGTCTTTTCAGATTGTAAGAAAGTCAAGATGAAGTCATACTGGATAAGGATATGGTTCATATTCTTATAAAAACAGGGAAATTAAGACACAGAAATGAACCCACAAGGGAAATGATCACATGAAGATGGAGGTAGAAATTGTAACTATGCATCTGCAAGCCAAGGAATTCCAAGGATTGTTGGCAACTATCAAAAGCTATGCTTCAGAGAGAGCAAAGTCTTGCACAGTTTGATTTCTGACTTTTAACCTTCACAATGGTGTGAGAGCACACATTTCTATTCTTTTAAGTCACCCAGTAATTTGTTTTGGCAGCCCTAGTGAACAAAGGTAGATGCCTTTTCTTGAACAGTTTCTGGTTATACAATAAGTTGCCCTTTTCATTCCAGAGATTAATTTTTAATTGAATGTATCATAGATAGTGTACATAATTTTCTTCTGTTATGGATCAGGAAACTGAGATCACAGAGATACAGAGGGGAAGATTCAGAAAAATACAGTCTCCTGACTATTCATCATGTGTTCATTTTTCCCCCAGCAGGTGCTTTTGCAAAGGAATTTAGAGCTAATGCTTGAAGGAATAAGCAAACATGGAATTCTGTATCATCTTTTCAAACTCTAGTTCTTCTAATAGTCATAGACTAGCTGCCATCAGTAAGTATATTCAGGGCTACAGGAACTAGCATCTCACTCATCTGAATGTAGCTTGTTTCCATAAATATTTTATGCTTGGTTCCATAAATATTTTTAAGTGCAACCTATAATAATGCTGTTTTAGGTTTAGTTCACTTTTAAAATAGTATTTCAACTAGACTCAGACCTGCATAATTAACTCATGACTCTAACAAATGTAGCATCTTCTACTCTTCCTCCCCAAATGCACCCCTCACACACATGTGCAGACACATACTAACCAACACAAATGTTTAGACCTAGATCAGACTATTAGATATGTAGGGAAAAATCCATTCATAGATAGATAGGCAGGCAGACAGACAGACCAATAGATAGATTTTCTAGTGATTGATCTATTTTTCCCAAATTAATATGTGTTCAATGTAATGGAAAGCTAGGCACCAAAGATCAAAGGTCAAGAGGACATAATACCCACTAGTAATGGTGAGAAGAACTACATAGCATCCCAGTGGAGATAAGAACTTCAAAGCTTATGTGTCATTTTATTCTTAATTAAGCAGAAAATTTTATTTCCCAAGCTATTAAGTGATAAAATTTAGTTATTTTATTAACATTTTAGGTGAAAATTTATAGCTACTATAGTTCACAGGTTATAAAAATCCTAGTTAATACTCTTCTTCACCTATTAGTAGTTACATAATAACTATCGGTGACATATGTACATTTGTTAATGCCAGAATGTGTCATGAAATTAGCCTTAAATTCTACTTCAAAATATACTTCCTGTTGCCTTTTGATGGATTAGTCCTCGTGCATTGTGGTTACCTTAAAAGGAATTCAAAGTTATTTTACATTGCCCTACTTTTTAGTGACCAATATTCATTAGAAATATATTTTTCACTGAAATAATTTTGCTTTTAGGTACTGCATGAATAGTAGCACTTAACTTATCATTAATTATGCATAGTCATTTGAACTTGGATGAATTAAAACTAAATAAGAATGAAAATTCAGTTTCACAGGCAGACTAGACACATTTCTAGTGTTCAATAACCATATGTGGCTAGTGGTTACCTTATTAGACTGTAGACACAGAGGATTTCTCATTGCAGAAAGTTCTGGTGAACAGTGCTGATATACAGCACTAAATGTTAGAACTTAAATGAATTCTTCAATAAGCATTTGAATGTGACCCACTTATGTAATTTCAAGAATAAAATTTAAAACGCTCTATAACAGGGGCTGGGGTGCAGGTCAGAGGTAGAATATGTTCTTAGCATAAGCAAGGCCCTGGATTCAATCTTACACACCCAAAAAATAAATTAAAAGTAATAAAATAACTGTAACAAAAGGAAAAATAAAGGATCTAGATGTTTTTGCATAAAGTACTATCCAGATATGCTACACCAAATTTCTTGTTTCTTCAGTTCTAATTTCCTAAATTCTCAATTAAGTTCATAAATACCTAGTAGCTATATTGTCCATTACTGATTCTACTTATTTCAAGAGTTTTCATACTTTCTATCATATTTCTGTCCTTTGTAATGTACTATGATAATCGTTAGTTATGCTGCTTAGAGTGTTTATTTCAATTAGGGATTTAGCTAGCTTTCTGCAAACATCCAAATCTAATTCTAAATTCCATGGCACATAAAATAGTAACGTGTGAACATTACATATAGTCTCTTCCTTGGTGTAATAGATAAATGAATGCTCAATGGATATATGGATAAAATATACATCATTTATATGGTAGCCTTACATTTTAAAAATTATATGTGGACATTTTAAATTAATGTTTTCTCATTATTTTATGTTAATTCAAAGTGTAAATTAATTTTCATTAAAAAATTGAATCTGCACTCTGGCAAGAGGATGGAAAAGACTAAATAATTTCATGAAAAATAACACCTCTGCTAATGGGAAAGGAGGTAAATTTGGGCTGAAATTTAAATTTCCCCTTCTTGTCATTCATAATTTCTAGCTTCTCATTTCAATATAACTGCTAGATAAGAAAGATGACCAAAGCATGCCTTTGGTCTTTAATTCTTAAACATTGTGATAGTTAATCTAAGTTGTCAACTTGACCTGATCATGACACACCCAAGATTATGTGATTTTGGGTGTGTAACAGCAGATTAAAGAGAAAGCCCTGCCCTGAATGTAGGCAGCAGAATTCT
>PVJS01048524.1:0-15019 GCA_004027185.1 Glis glis
GAGAGAGAGAGAGAGAGAGAGAGAGAGACAGGGAGAGAGAGAGCGAGAGAGCTGAGGCTGGCCGCGAACCCAGATCCTCCGGTCTCCGCCTCCCAAAGTACTGGGAATACAAGCGTGCGCCACCATGCCCGGCTTATTCTTTATTTTATAACAGTGTCTCACTAAATTGCAGAGGGCCTCACAAGTTGCTGAGGCTGGCTGCAAACCTGTGATCCTCCCGTCTCAGCCTCCCATGTACTGGGATCACAAACATTCGCCACCACCACGCCCAGCCCATGGTAAACTTTTGACAAAGGTTACATAACTTGTAATGATCCTCCTCTTTCCTCTCCTGCTCTGAAAAAGGTCATTGAGTTTGTGAAGTGGTATTTCTTAGAAGTTTAAATGACCGAAGAGGGAATCTCGTGAATGAACCAGAATTGTATTTGATTGCCTTTATTTCACCTGAGGCGTGTAAAATGTGGAGGGGATTATTTTGGTTTGAGGATGTGATATGATTAAACAAACCAACAGAAACAAATAAGGAAGCACATATTAATCGGATGATTTCTAATTGTGAAGGAATTGCATATTTCAGTGTTTAATTGCTCCTCAGAAAGGTGTTAAGAGTGAGTCAGAATTTGGAAATCCCCAAAATCTAGACTCTTAGATTAAAAAGGTACCGAAATAATAGAAATAGTAGCAGAACTAGAAATAGCAGAAATAATAGCATCAGAATAATGAGCCCAGGTTATATATTATTTTGTGTACCTCCTCTCTCATCTGGCTTCTGATTCAAAAGCGGGAATGCTCCTTGCATAGTGCCCAGACACTAATTCTTATTCATTTTTGGTTATTGTAAGAAATATTAAAAGAATACATTTAAAATCTTAGTATGTTGATGAAGCGTTGAGCACACAAGAAAAGAAATATTTCTAAAAAATAAAGGGGCTATAAAAAGGAGCTTTGGGTCTGCAAGAGGTCATGTAGTTTAATTTTAAAAACTCATATTATAGCATTCTCTAGAGAGGCCTATTTATCTGACTGTCTCTAGTCAATTGAAATAAAATGTCTGCTTACCAGCTCGTTACTGAAGTTTTTGCTCAGGCCAGCCATGAGCATCCCAGGGATGCACTTGAAACAAAACATGTTTTTGCTAGCCTTCCTCGGTGGTTTTCCCTAGATAAGACCATAATAAGTACCTCCAGTGGACAGTCATAATGGAAGTCAACAGGCACTTACTCCTGAGTAGGATGACATGCAGAGGGAATGGTCAAAACTGCCAAACAATACCATCCATTTCTGGGGGAAAAATCCATTCACTAAGGGAGGATTTGTATCAATGAAACTGCACTCAGATTAAGGGCTCTAGAATCTCCACAAACCCAATGATGCAATGTATACGGGATTTAAGTGGCTTTCGAAGTTTGATACTGAAGCTGAAGCTGTGCCAACTATCCACAGCCATAGAAAAGTGAACCTGTCAGCCACTTAGTATATCCGCTGTATTTTCAGGTTAAAAAGAAGAAAGCCAGTGAACGGATGTGGAAGGTGCTGCTTGGGGGAAAGCCAGGTGGTGGGCAGGTGCTTATTTTCTCTTTATGTCAAAGATTATTTCAAAAAGTGGACAATGTATCAGTCAACAGGATTTATTACCTAGCTAATCCCTGAAACTAAAAGCATGGACGTTTCTGATACTGAGTCCTCTCTTATGTTACCTTGGGAGAGTTATAAGGATCATTTTAGCGGGTGACAGTGAAGCATCCAACACACGATTGATGCTGGTCCGACTATAGAAGCTGGGAAGATAAAATTGTAGTGCTAAGCTGTGATCATTTTCCATGAGAGACACTCGGAAAATTGTCTCTTTAGATGTCATCTCATGTTCAATCTCACCATGAAAATTTAGGAGGTTGTATAACATATTTAAACATAAATGAAGAAGGAATGCCAAAGAAATGTAGGGATTTAGAAGTCAACTGCATTTATGCATTTAGAAAAATTATAGCATGTACATAGTATGCACAACTATGGTGCACTGGTTCACTTTTTTAAGCAGCTTTGTGGTGCTACTGAGATATAAAAATTGTGTATATTTAAGATGTACAACGTGGTTTTGATATTCATTGTGTCTAATGATCACTGCAATCCAAGTGATTATTGTATCTATCACCTCTAGCTAGCTACCACTTTGTTTACAGTAATAAAATTAAATATGTGACTTGATTTTTATGTAAAGAAAAACAGCTGGTAAGCTATAAAGCTATATATATTATTAATATATAATTAAAGATTGTCCAATTAAGTTAAAATTTAGTCATTCTCTTACTACCCTTCACATTAAGAATTTTAGCATGCTAGGAAAATCTTGTTGCAGGAAAATGAAGGAGAGAAATTTATCCAGAATGTTTTAAAATAACTATGTGTAATTAATTCTAAAAAAGTAGTGATATAAGATGAACACACGCTCTAGTTAAAGTTTTCATTCAATACATGCAAAATACCAAGAAACCAATGAGTTCATTGGATCTAACAGTACAATAGTTGACATGGCAAAAAGTAAAACTCAGCTTCTACTTTATATACATTTTATCTGATTTCCAAGATAAGTGAAAATATGCTAAATTGCAGACCCTAGTTTTTAGTGATGAATGTTTGACATAGAACCTACAAAGTGCATGCCAGAATTTTTTAAATGAATAATAATTTGGGTAAATTGAGGATTTGGTGAGAATGAAGTAGGACAGAAAGACTGGAGAGAAGTAAATAGTTTTCCAACTTTCCAAATTTGAGTGTGTGTGTATATATATATCTATAAATTTAAAATTATTGAATTAAGTGTAAAACTTGGTAACATCATAAGGTGCTTTTTTAGAAATGAGAGAACTTACTGCTATGGGGGGAGTGTGGTGGGCCCCCTGTGTCTGCATCACTGGGATGTCAATTCCTGTTGATTTCTACGTCATCCCTTCCAGGCTGGGAATAGGAGAAATGTATGACATAGACTTTCTGTCAGAGTCTCATGGAGAATTTGAAGTACAATTATTGTGTGTGTAATGACTGTTAAACAACTGGACGCGTGTCTTTAGAAATGTAGAACTGCCTACCCAAGGAAGGTTCTGCAACCGTAAGATGCAGGGCCCATAGTTCAAGTCTGCTGTGATCATGGCTTTTATCAATGATATAAACACCAAAGCCATTCGTAGAGAAGAGGTACAACTTATGTGATTTCTCAATGTAACAAAATAAAAATTCTATAGTTGGGTTCAAAAGTATGAGTGTATAAAATATATAATCGTGGAGACAAGTCTTGTAACCAAAACTTGTGAATAAGACAGATTTCTACTGACCATAATTTTGTATAAATCATGTCATATGGTAATTAAAAATGTAAATGTAAACTTAGACATCCTTAATTAAAACAAACACCATGATAAAGTTGATGATGACATTAGTAAACATTAAACCATTGAGAATTTGCCTTGAATATTGCATTTTAAGAAGATGATAGTTAATTCTGGTCTTTCATAATTAATTTATATTTTTGTAAGCACCATCCCTCACAATGTGTTTCTTTACTTGACAAAGCTAATACCCTCTCTAATTCCTCTATTATCTTCACCCCATTTGATGACCCCATTCCTTACTTTCCCTGAACACACTACTGCCTTATCCACATTTTAAGAGTAGAACAAAGGACTCCTTCTGAGAAAGTACCTTGTTCTGACAAGTTTGACTAGGGTGCATCTTTTTTGAGGCCTTTGAGTTCTTTTGAAAATCTGCTAATATATCTCTCTAGAAAACTGCGTTATAGTTAGAGAAACCATGGCACAGTGATTAGAAACAGAACCAAACAAATATGGCAAATTACAAAATTATATTTGCCTAGTTTATTTGTGGGTACAGTGGTCACAACATATTATCTATTGGAGTATTCAGTGTACTCCAGAGAAGCATAAACAGTGGATATATATGTAAAAAAGATTCCTGGGGGAATGACTCAAGTGATTCCTCAGGCTAAGAAGTCCCATGATCCTCATCTGCACCAGAAAAACATGGTGGTGCAGTTCCAGTCTGACCCAAACACCTGAGACCTGGGATGTCAATAGTGTAAATTCCAGTGTGAATCGAAGTTCTGAGACGCAGGAGCCCTGATGACTGAGGGCAGAAGATGGATGTTCTAGCTTATGCAGAAAGAAAACTTGTCCTTCCTCTGCATTTTTGTTCTATCAGGCCCTCAGTGGATTGATGATACCCACCTACATTAGTTTATGTGTGTGTGTGTGTGTGTGTGTGAGCATGTGTATTTTTCTCCCAATTGAGTACAAACTACTAATATGTACCTGATGCGTGGTGTGTATTTATGTAGCTGAATGTAATATAGGTTGGAGTTGAGAGACATAAGGGTCTAGCCATATGTCTGCCACTCATATTGACTAGAGAGTTACTTAAGCTTATTTTTTTTTATCTCTGAACATGCTATCTCACTTGTAGACTAGGATACCATCCTCATCTGACAGAACTGTTTCACGCCTTGAATAATTTTACACATGCAATAGGGTCTAGCACAGTCCTTGGCATATAAAAGACATTGAATATAAGTTAGTTGACCCCCAGTAAGTGTTTAGCACCAATATTATAAGTAATATTTGCTTCATGTGCTCCATTTGTAGCAGAAAGAAGCAAGTCACCAATAAACAAACTCTTACCTGGGAGCTTTTCATTAAAAGAGAAACTACAGTTTCTACGGAATATCCTGGGGACTGTATTCACTCAATTCAACTTCCCTTCTGTATTTACCTTTTTGGTGAAACATAATGAAAATTGATGTTTAGGTGATCCTGAGGCATTGTAAGATCCGTAACCATCAAAGAGATATTATATTGAACTCAAGATACAATATTTATAGTACCAGAAAAGAGGAAAACATTGAAAATCACTTTTGATAACCTCAGTTTACAAAAGTAAAGTCAGTTTCATTAATATTTAATTAATCACAACTTCTGTTTGACCAAATCATTGATAATTTCAGGAATATATTAAAGTTATTAATGTGAATGTGTTACTCTCCTAGAGAGGTAACTGAAACTCATTGTTGTTTTCCCTAAGAATACCTTATGAAAGACTTTGAAAAATGATGCAGGTATCTTGCCTTTTAAGTTTTAATATATCAGATTTCTGTCACTAAGAGTTCTTGTCCAATGTTTTAAATAAATTACCAGCATTATTCTCCACAATATACATGTGATATACGTTAATCCTTTTCTTATCACAAAACAATGTTGCTGCCAAATTTTTGATAATATAAACAATACTCCAATAAACAATTCTGTTTACAATGCTTTATCTGGGTCTCTAATTCTTGCACTTGAATAGACTATGCACTAGAATCAGAACTACGAACTATAATATATATGTAGGATTTCTCAGAAAACTAGGAATGAATTCAAGATATTATATAGCTATACTACTCCTGGGTAGCTTTCCAAAGAGACTGAAATCAGAATATTATAGTGACACATGCATATCCATGTTTATAGCAGCACAATTCACAATAGTCAAATTATGGAAATAAACTAAGTGTCCATCAATAGATGAATGGATTACAAAATTATGGAATATACACAGAATGGAATTCTACTCAGCAATAAAGAAGAACAAAGTTATGTCATTTGCAGGAAAATGGATGGACCTTGAGAACATTATATTAAGTGAGATTAGTCAGTCACAGGAAGTGAAGGGTCTTATGTTTTCTCTCATATACAGAAACTAGGAAGTAATTGGGATACAAGAGGGGCTTTAGATAATGGAGGAGAAATCCCAGTAGAGCCAAGGAGGTGGTCTAGGGGAGGATGGAGGTGGGGGAATAGGGAGAATTAATGAAGGAAACACTTCCATTGACATTATGTACAAATGTGAGAATTTCAATGCCAATCTCAAAATCTTGTATGGGGGAGGGAGGGGAGAAGTGGGGAAAAGCCCACCAAGTGCTGTGTGCATATATATATATATATATATATGTCACTATGACTATGACTATGACTATATTATGATGTGAGACTATAATGAACCAATAACAGCATTAAAAATATATGAACATTTCTTAAAACTTACGACTACTTTATTGCTTTCCACCAATATAGGAGAGTAACGTTTAATCGGTTTCTTGATACCCCTGAGCAATAACACTTTTCCAATTTGCTTATCCAATAGCTTGAAAATTAATGTTTCATTGTTTCCACTTCTAGTCACGTGATTACCAGAATGTTTATTGACCATTTTTTATTTTCTCTCATAATTTCTGTTCATATAATTCTTTTATCATGTTATTGCTAATGGCTAATTATAATGGACTTAAATTATCTAAATGATCAATCAGAAGACATGCTAGAAAATGGAGCTCAGTTGAGATATCTGTACTTCTTTCTCATACTTAGCCAGGAACATGTGTTTGTGTATGAATGTACATATAAGCACCTATGTGCATATGATTAAATGTTTGGAAAAATACACACAGAATATCAAATGTGAAAGCACCAATCAAGGTTCGGTTGAAGGATATAAAAAGAAACAAGGCATATTCTCTGGCTTTCAGCTAAGAAATAGAAAAAAATTACTAAAATGTAATATAACACCATAAATTTCATAAACTATATACTAATAACATTTTTATATATTAAAAATTGATAAATTACTTTCTATGAGCTGATAAAGCATTCTTGGTAGAGGAAGAATCTGAGGTGAAGTTTAGATAATAAAGAAACTTAAAATATAAATTCATGGATGGGAAAATATTTTAAACAAATACATATTTAAAAAAACAGATGTTACTCTAGATCAGAAGAACATATCTTCTGCAGTCATCAGAATATCAGAGATTGGGATCTAATTATTTGAATTTTAAAATAGTTCCACAGAAAGTTCTGGACAACCACTATTACAGAGTATATCACTTTTCTGACATCTTGTTTTATATGTATATTCCCTTTTAAGATCTCAATGACAAAATTTACTATAGAACTTTATGGCATTTCTGGAAAGATGAGTAAAATGAATAGGATGTTTACTAGAATATATCCCCTTTTTCTAGATCATTTCTGAGAAAGCTCACGCAGTGTTAATCCCTCTTGTATCTAAGCTTCCAATATCACTTTATTTACACTTACATTGGCACGATAAGCACAGTAGATTCTGTTGATTACCATATTCTTATGCAGAGATAAGTTTTTAAATATCTGGGAACCAATAGAAAGCATATATTAAAGATTTCTGTGTCAGTATTTGTTTCGGTTTAGGGTAGTTCATTCAATGTGCAAAGTTAATGGAATGGAACAGTGAGTCAGGCATGATCCAGACTCCAGAAGCTTAGGAGAGAGTGGAGGAAAGTCACACACCCACGTTACATCGTCACGTGACGTGATAATAGAGGTGCACATAGGGGGTCAGGAAAGTACATGAAGGTTTGTGAATTCATCTTGAGTATTTAGGTAAAGTTTTTCTGGAAGGGCTGAGTTCATATAATGGAGAATTATCCTGAAATGACACGAATGAAGAGGGCAGAGAGAATGAGGGTCAGCCCCCAGATGCTCACAAAACACACTACACAAAAGAAATTCAAACAGGGGAAGAACAGAAAGATAGAATGGAAAGTGATTCAAGCAGGAGCAAGGTGATCCTGAAGAAGTTCTATTCTTGTTAAAAGCCTTAGACAAGCCAGGTGAGAGAACACAAATCTGTTTTCCTGGTACTTGGGAGGCTGAGAGACAAGAGGACTGCAGGTTCAAGGCCAGCATACTGTAACTTAGTGAGATCCTGTCACAAAATAAAAAATAAAAAGGGCCAGGGTTGTAGCTCAGTGGTATACAGTCCTGGGTTCAATCCCCAGTACCACACTCACAACAAAGCCTTAGATGTCATTACATGAATGGTTTTAAGCAAGATATGGAATAGTGAACTTTGATCTCATAACTGTGTCTCTACCTTGCTACCAAAGTGATCAAACATAAGATAGTCAAACTAATTACCCTGGGACCAGTTTAGAAGCTGTCAAAACTAACCTAGTAAGTTTTCTTGAGTTCATCAACTTTATTAGTTACATTAGGAGAGTAAGTGTAGAGATGGATTAACACAAGATTTTAAAACAAAACAAAAATAAAATAAAACATAAGATACTTTACAGTAGGATGAATAGGATGAGTAAGGGAGCACTTTGGGCATTTCTCTTGATTTGGCTAGAGTATATATAATCAGGGATTTCACTGGCCAAGGAAAACTACTTTTAGGGAAGAAGATAATAAGTTAATCTGAGTTCACACTGATTTTGAGAGGCCTGTTAAATATAAGCAAATGACAGTTCAATATTAGCTTTATACCAAGAGAACCAATAAGACAGAAATAAAATTTGAGGAGACATTTCATATATGCTTTTTAATTAAGAAACTGTCTATGTTTTAGGAATTTGTTCAAGGACAGCATAAAGAAGGAAGGATGCCTAAACAATACTAGTAGAGTGTGTGCCCGTTAAGGGGAGAATCCCTTAAGCAAGTATAAATGACAAAGCTTTAGATACAAGAAGAACATCAGGAGAAGGTCATAAGCTTGGAGAAATGAACCAGATTAGCTTTGGTAGCATAAGAACTGACCTCTCATGATGTTTGGCAACTTGTAGCCCATTTGGAACAGTGGAATTGGCAGAATCAAGGAACTGGTGTTGACAAGAAGATAGTTTATAGGTAAGTGGAAAAATACAGGACAAGGTATAATATTGTTTAATAAAGGAGAAAGAGTCAAAAACAGGATCAGGTTATCATATTTCCAGACAGAATTTTTATATTTCTGTTATTGTTTTTGAGTGGAAGAGAACTTTTCTAGTTAAAAAGAGTAGACAGATAATTATAAAATATGTTTAAAGTGATATAAAAGAGAGAAAAGGTAAAATATAGTACAAAGTCACTAAAAATAAAGAAGGAGGCGCAATAGTTCTCTGAACCTGCTTCTCCTTTAGGGCTTCTTGCATCACCAAAAGGACCACCATACACACACACGCACACACACACACACACACGCATGCACGCACGCACGCACGCATGCACACACACAAGCACACACACCACTCTACAATTGCAACCACAGAATTCTGTGCATTAGCTATAGTGTTTTTCTTTCCCTTAAAACCAGAGACAAGTACATAATTAAGAGAATATTAAGAAATGGATATATGAGAACTCTTGTTCAAGAATTAAGAATTCCAAGATGGCAACAGCAGAATATTATACAGAGTACGAGGCCTTTCTGCACGTGGGACCTTGTATGACTACAGAGGTTTTGTGTCCACCCTCTAGTTGTAATCACCACTGCCACCTAATAAATCAAGTTCCACTTAGCTTGCATTAGTTGATAATCCTCGAATTATTCGTTGAGCTGCATCTAAATTTCTCCAGCTTCACATAGTCTACTGTATTCCACCACCATCTTTGGCTTGAAATTTTGCTAATTAGGTACGGAAGATGATTTTCATTTAAAATGAGTGCTTGCCTTTCATGTCGTTGAGCTACCAAACTTTACATTCAGGGGTTGAGAGATAAAAAAAAAATTAGCAGTATTCATACCTTAGATAGTATCAGGAGTTGGGAGGTACTAAAAAAATCACTAGCAGTTTTCAGTTCCTATACTATCTAAGGTCTGAAGATGTAGGAACAGAGAAATCAGGGCAGGAATCTGATGTAGAGATGAAATTGGTCTGTTGGAGGTGCTGTCTACAGGTTCCAAGGTTTCTCCTTCATTACAGATATTTTATCTGAATACATGGTGATTCTTTATCAAACTGTATACAGCAGGTTCATTATCTTACTGTATTATAAAATTTAAAAATCTGGGGAAAATTTATAGTTATCATCCAGAAAGATATAATGAATGTTTTAAACTATAAAATAGAAAAACAAAGGATACAAAGCTTGGAGGTATTTATAAAAAGAATTAAACATAGCATAGTGGGGGTAAAAAACATAATCCATTTTTCTTGCTCCGTTGTTTCTGTAAAGAAAAAGTAGCACTATCATTAGTGTAAAAAAGGAAAAAAGAGAATAGTTTAATCTTTAAGGAACATAGTAGTTTCAGATTAGAATGTGTTTATGTTGAGGCATTAGATAATACATTGAGGAAAAATCAAACAGTTGGCAATATAAGACTTCATCTTTGGAAATAGCTTTGAGTGAAGTGACATAATTTTATGAGTCATGCACAGATAATCATAATTTTAAAGTAATATATGCTGTTACAGCCTCTAATGGACAAAAGAATAGTTATGGAGGATCAATGATAGAATAATCTAAGTGAACAGAGAGAGGCAGAGAGAAAGGAGAGAGAAAAGAGAATAAATAGAAACAGAAGAGGAGAAGGGAAATGAGAGGGGAGAAATGGAGAGGGTATAGGAGAGGAGAGGAGGGGAGAGGAGAGGAGAGACAAGGTACTTTAATGAAATATCAGATGACATTACCAGAAAAAGTATCTCAAATATTGGGTTTATATGCTTTTAAAAGGCATTTTACTCACTTGAAACTTTACATGTTACTGATTAGTAAACAGAACTTTTCTCACATTTGCGAAGTCTGACAAGGTAAAAATGTGGAAACTCCCTGATAAGGTTTGGTCACTGTGGAAAAAAATATGTGCAACTAAAAATAGATCAAATTAACTCTCAGGATAGTAAAAATTTGCATATTTTACAGCATGTAAAACTGTCAAATGAAATCTCATAATTTCTTTTTATTTTAATGCATGAGAAGCTTGATCTCCATTTGAGAGTGTGTGATTAGCTCTGCCTTACCATTTTCTTGCTTATTCAAAGTTGCTGTATAAAAGGATTGCCAAGGACTAAGCATATGTAATTATTCATAGAGGAAATTAAAGATTTTATGGAAAGCAAGAAATTGAAATGTGAACTCTACTACCGTCTCTTACTTAGAAATATACATAAATATGTGTTTGAAGGCACAATAGTTACCTCCACAATAGGTAGCTGCTTTATATTAGAAGCTATTTATATTCCTGAAAAGAAAACTTGAAAGGTAACTATACATGTATATATACCTTGAAAGAAAACTTTGATCCAAGTTTGATTATTTTTAGCTACATGAAAAAATTTTAGAGGCCATTGACCCCATAAAGAACAGAGTAAGTTAAAAAGAGAGCAGTATTTATGAAGCATGGTCTAGAAAGTGTGCAAATTTCGTATTGCTAGTGTCAATTTGGGAATCTAGGAAGATTGGTTAGAACAAAAGGGACATCATTTACTTTTATCTCAGGATTCCTTATGTTATTATTTTTCCTTTTATGTTGCAAGTCAGTTGTGTGTGGTGAAATAATTGATCCATGGAGTTCCCACATAATTGAGACCAGTTCTCTTGATCACCATAGGCCATTAAGAATTACATGATAGGCTCAAGAAAGCAGCGAAAATCCAAGCTTTAAATTTATCATGCTGCTCAGCATTTGGTTCTCAAGTTGCAGCATCAAAGTACAAGTAGGATTAGAGTATTCCTAGAATGCTGCACACATGCCCAAGCCTTTATTTATGTAGGCTTCAAGCCATCTCAGAGTAGACTGTCATTGTCGTTCTCTGTCTATCTAAAGATTCCTCAAGCCACCAATATTCATCTGTTAGAGTTGGCAGTTTTACACATATTGTCCCTAACCATATGTTCTGCCCATTATTACTAACTAGTCATTACCGACATTGATTGTTTCCTCGCCACAATCTTCAAGCCAGAGCTCTTCTTTCTAAAATCCCTTAAAATCTTTCTAGTACATTTCCACTTTGTTTTGAATTTAGTTCCACATATAACAGAGATTCAACCAATAGGACTTTTGTGTTGAAACAGCATTGCCCCCAATTAATTAACCACTTATGAATTTCCACTAGAACCTTATTGAACATATTGTAAAACTTAGCTCTTTTCTGTCCAGTTCTGATGCCACTCTTTTTAAGAATCATTAATGGGAAGCAAATGCTTAGACTTTGGATGGAGATCAATTTGGGCCCACTTTGAGCATTGCCACGTATTTGGTGTGTTGCCTTTGATAAGCACTGGCTCTCAGCGTGCTCATCTTTTGATGGCATAATAGCATATCTCTGGAAAAGAAGTTGTGGTGATTACGTGTATTGAAGGAGATAATTTATGTAATTCCTCTATTACAGCCCCGTGTGCACAGTATGCACTCAGTAAATAACAGTTATGACAATAGACACAATTTCTGTTTCCTTTTTGGTCTCACCAAAGTGCATATATGTGTGTAGATAACATCTTCCTAAATGTAGCTAAGTTATAAGTGACGGCACCAAAGAAGAGAACAGATTACAAAAGAAAAATAGGGTATGATTTGTCCTGATAGCAGTGTGGTTCATTGGTTGACATCTTATGTTATTGAGATTACCTGCTTCTCTGAAAAGTGAAAGGCAGGGCTAAAGAAAGGATCTGCTGCCATCCACAATCTGTTCAGGGAAGATATAGATTTTCTCTATTTCAGAGTTCCAGAGGACAAAACTCAGAGCCCAAAGATAAAGAGGATTGGTTTGCCAATCACAGAACCTGTAGAGCGCAACAGTGAGTATGTGAAACAGAGAAAAGGGGAAAAAAGAACCTTAGCAGAAAGAAGCAATTCACCTGTTGGGTGTGCTTCCCCATAAGCTGTCATGATTTACATGCAAACTAATTATGATCTAGACCTACTCAATTATCTTGAAACATTGTCAGTAGCAATTTTAACTGACTTTGTCAGAAATTGATTAGAACAACTGTATATGAGGTTGTGAAAAGAAAGATGAATGTGTTTTAAACCCATTTTAGAAGAATTTAAGTAATATTTTTGCCATATTTAAAATGCTGGAAAGGCATAGAAAGCCCATGAAGGTCATGGAAATGTGCTAACTTTATTAAAATTTGGCATACGTAAGTATCAGGATGTGGCTGTGCACATATGTGTGGGTACATGTGTTTGTGTGTATGTTCATTTTGGAGGGTTGCCAGATTAAAATAGGCAATTTCTATTACAATTTAAAGTTACTGGGAAGTGCATTATTCCCTAGATCACTGTGTCTTCAACTTTGAAAAAGTTCCCAAATAGGTAAATGGCTCTTCCTACTTGCATTGTATTTTCTAACACTTTCTAATATGGCAAGATGAGAATTCTTAAGTTCTTCTATTTTCTCTATCTAATGATATTTTCCCTCTTCTAACTATCATTGATAGATGACATGCAACTTCATTTAGAGTAGAGAAAAATTCACAAAATACTTGAATATTTTCTACAGATGATCCTTGATTGATGATGGAGTTACTTCGCAATTAACCCATCATAAGCTGAAAATATCAGCAGTTGAAAATAAATTTAATGCACTTAACCTGCTAAACTTCATAGCCTAGCAAAACAGTATGTTGCAGAGTGCCAGCTGTTGACCCTCTTCATCCTGTGGCTCACTGGGATCTGCATCTCCCTGCTACAGGAAAAGATCTAAATTCAATGTTCAGTTTCTACTGAGTATGCATTTTTTGACACCATTGTAAAGTAGAGAACACATTGAACAATCATAAGCCAGGCACCATCTATACCCACATTTTTACTTTAATTATTTAATTTTATTTTAGAATTTTTTGGTGCAATGTGATTATACATCGTAGTGAGGTTCAAAATGATACTCTCAAATATGCTCACAACATTTCTTGATATGTTTCCTTCTGCATCCCATCCTAAAGTCTTTCCTCCTGTTATTAGTGTGCTCTTATCTTTTTTTATATTCATTTATTGGTGCATTGTAATCATGCATTTGATAAGTGTCAGGTTAGCAGAATCATACATGAACACATTGCTCATTTAGCCCTCCCTCAAATCCCACCCTATTCCCTCCCCTTTCCTTCCCTTTAGTTCCTTCCCTTTACTTCCTCCCCGTTCCTTTCCCATTCAGTATGATGTTTGCTGTGGGCCTATTGTAGATTGCCTTTATGATGTTGAGGTATGTTCCTTCTATTCCGATTCTCTGCAGTGTTTTTAGCATGAATGGGTGCTGGATTTTGTCAAATGCTTTTTCAGCATCTATTCAAATGATCATGTGATTTTTGTCTTTGGTTCTGTTTACGTGGTAAATTACATGGATTGTTTTACGTATGTTGAACCAGCCTTGCATTCCTGGGATGAAACCGACTTGGTCATGTTGTATAATTTTCTTGATGTGGTTTTGAATGTGTGTTGCTAGTATTTTGTTTAGAAGTTTTGCATCTAACTTCATCAATGATATGGGCCTGTAGTTTTCTCTCCTTGAACTGTCTCTATTTGGTTTTGGTATTAATGTGATATTGGCTTCATAGAATGTATTTGGGAGAGTACTGTTTCTTTCTATTTCATGGAACAAATTGAGGAATATTGGGATTAGTTCTTCTATAAAGGTTTTATAGAATTCATCTGGGAAACCATCTGGACCTGGGCTTTTCTTTGATGGTAAGCTCTTTATTGCTGCTTCAATCTCTTTGATTGTTATTGGTTGGTTCAATTTTTCTATATCTTCTTGATTCAGTTTGGGAGGGTTGTATGTGTCTAAAAATTTGTCAATTTCTTCTAGGTTTTCCATTTTGTTTGAGTATATTTTTTCAAAGTAGTTTCTGATAATCCTCTGTATTTCCGCACTGTCGGTGGTGATATCTCCTTTTTCATCTCTTATTTTTGTAATTGTGTTGATTCTCTCTTTCTTTTGGTTAGGTTGGCTAATGGTTTATCTATCTTGTGTATTTTTTCAAGAAATCAACCTTTTGGTTTTGTTGATTTTTTGAACTGTTTTTTTTTTCATTCTCTACTTCATTGATTTCTGCTCTAATTTTAATAATTTCCTGTCTTCTACTGGCTTTGGGGTTAGACTGTTCCTGCTTTTCAAGGGCTTTGAGGTGTGTCATTAGGTTGTTTATTTGGTGCTTTTCAGTTCTACTTATGTGAGCACTCAGTGCTATGAATTTTCCTCTTAATACTGCTTTCAACGTGTCCCAGAGATTTTGAT
>PVJS01048525.1:0-15019 GCA_004027185.1 Glis glis
AAAAAAGGGCTGGAGTCTATCTTGGGAGGTAGAATGTCCCAGGGTTCAATTCATAGTACTAAAAAAATAAAAAAAGCTTTTGATATACCACTGTTTAATGCTAATTCTTTTTTGCCTAAATCAAACCACCATGTCTTTTTGGTCTTCCTAAAATGAAAATACCTGGTTATATCAGCTGATCAGCCTTGGCACTGCTGACATCGGGGGTAGATGGATCTCGTTGTGGGGGCCCAGTGTACCTGAAGACTTCTCTTGCAGCATTCCAAGCTGCTACCTACGAAATGCCAGCAACGCTGCCAACTGTTTCAGGGGACGTGGAGGGTAGAGTGGCCTCCAGTTGAGAACCACTGGTTTATAAAATCGGTAACTAGTGATAACTGATATCCTTGATGCCAACTACCCAGATTATTAAATCCTAATACAGAAAATGTTGCATAGCTAAAAACCACTGACAAAATGTCAATGTGGTTAACATTATGTGATAAAATGACAAAGTGGTTAGTTCTTCAGAGTTTCCATCTATAAAGGCTAAATTCATAACGTTAAAGAAAAGCTGTTTTGAAATAGAATGAGCACAGGTTGGATAGAGTTGGCTCTGCTAGACACTTCTTTGAATCTTACTCTATTGAAACGCAAAATGGGTACTAATTTCCACCCTCCTAGGGTGGCTGGGATCCTTAAGATACTATGAGATGGTTCTAATTTTATCAGATGGTCTAATTTCAAAGATTAATTTTAGGGCTCAAAGCAGACACCATTCAAAAGTAGGGATTATCAACAGCATCGAAAAACCCAGAGATTTCCCACGTAACTAAATGTGGTAGATCTAATACCTATCCTCAGAAGGAACCCATTTCAGACCTAGCCTCTGCCTTCTGGGAGCCCTCTCCCCACCAGAGGCAAGAGCTATCACACCACACTTCTCTGAAGGCAGCAGAGAGAGCCAGTTGTTTCCTGCCCCTGCCGCCCTGCCCTGTGACTCAGGCCGATCATAATCGGTCTCTCACAGGTGTGGGGCTCCCATTTTTACCTGGTGCCTGACTGGCCATCTGCCGTCTCAGGGCTGCAGCAGCAGCTGCCTGGGGAGCTGCGACGGTGTGGGAAGGGCCAGGTGCGCCATGCTTCACGGTTTTTGTTGCCAGCATTGTGCTGTCAGCCCCTTGAGGAATAATTTTGCTAGTAGATGTAGACACTGAGGGGAAAAGAAAAATTAAGTGAGAAAGTAGGTCAGAGAAGAGGAACACACGAAGGTTAAAATGGCCAAGTTTCCATGTTAGACTGTAGGGAAAATGCTAAAATTAAAAGTTCTTAAGTATTAACATCGAAAAGTGCCAGTCAAGTGATAGGCTGGCACTTAAATCTTCCAAAGATATCAGAAGCAGCCTGCCTGCCCGTTTCCACTGTTGGGTAAAATACTTTGCATGAACATTCTCTCTAAGACTGATCGAGAGATCACTTTTATACCAGGATAGATCAATTCCCTGACCTCTCATTAAAATCTATTCATTCTAGTACTTTGTACTCATATTTGTTCTCTGCTAGAAGTCAGTTCAATGCAAAGTCCTGGCCCTAAAGGTGTGACCTAAAGGTCACTTCAGGGAGCCGATTTCAACAATGAGCCTGGGAGCTGGTGAGTTCTGAGGCAGAATATAATACAAGCAAGGCTGAAATGAGTTGGATATGAAAGACATGAGTGTGGATGTTGCTTTATACTGAGGCTAGTGGCCTCTCCTTTTACTCCTGAAAAGACCTGTTTTTACCAACGCGAGCTGGACTCAACAGTAAAGCTGTGAGGTAACGACGGAGTCTCCTACTCCTCACAGTGGCCTACTCACTGCTTTCAACGGGAACATGCATCTTCTGAATCAATCTTCTAACTTCTGGAATACCAGCAGAAATGAGCTGGAATGATATTGGTGTAATAGTCTAAAACCCAGCTATAGTGCCTTCATTAGTTAGAAACCTAACTGGGAGCACAGGTTTCCTTTCTCACTACTGACTTACTTGAAGTTCCCATCCCAGCAGGTGAAGAACCATGAATCAGGTGAGATTTAGCAAAAGGTGCTGCCTGGGGCAGGAGACTGGGCTGGATGGAAGGAGTGCGGACCACAGGGGCGTGCCGAGGGACCTGGACCACAGCCTCCTCATCTTTGGAGGACGCTCGGGCATCTTCACTCTCCAGAGACTGAGAGATGGAGGACGTTGAGCTTACTTCATCCAAGTCTTCGTAGTACCTCTGAGACAGGAATGCTGACCGTGACAGGCTGGCTACAGAAGCCACAACAAAGCACAAGTTAGACAACTCAAAGCAAGTCCAAGAGCTATGTAATTTTCATCGTCAATAGGGACATATCTAATTTGTGAAATGATTTATTATGTGTTTTAAGTGGAAGCAGCTACTGTTGAATGTGAACAAAGATGTTTTTGGTCTTTGACTAAAGGGACTTTGAAAAATGGGAGTAGGACAAGGCCATCTTGACTGTCAAACAAAAGAATGTGAAAAAGTGAGAGAAAATGAATGCTGCTGGAAAACCAAGAGAACTTGAGTCCTCACCAGTAGAAAAATAATGTATTGGAAAAGTAAACAGACAAGCTTCTAGGGCAGGGCGCTGTCGCTTTCCAGCAATAACCATCCAAGAACAGGCCTAATGCAGGCCGGAACAGACAGAACAGCCTCAGTCCTGTGGTCTCAAATGTTTCCAGATAAATCCAATGATTCTTCTGAATTAGACTATTAGATTTAAACACACACACACACACACACACACACACACACACACACACACTCTAATCCTAGCCTTCTCTGTTTTTTCCCTTTTTTAAACTATGAAGTAAGACTTTATGTCATATTATTTTCTATCATGAATTTTAGAATGCACACTACTACCTATATATTGGAAAAAACAAAAACCAAGCAAAATGCCTAGTCCTTTCTCCTCCCCAAGCTATTCAAAGCAGCTTTGCTAATACTTACTGACTTCTTTGTCCTATGGGCACATCACTCTGCAAGATCTTAAATGTTATAATACAAGCGTAACATAAACAAATGCAACTGGAAACCAGCGCTATGTGTGATGCTGGCTTGCTGACAAAGAGCCTGAGGCGCACACATGAAAGAGACTAAGCCCTAGTACAGGCCTTGTCCTACGGTTGCAGAAACTGATTCTGCCAACAACTTCAATGGGCTTTGGGTTCGGGAACTGCGTCTCCCTGAGTCTTCAGAGAAGAGCTCGGCCTAGTCCACACTTATGGTACAGCCTTTGCACCCTGACCAGAGAGGACCCAGCTGAACCGCACGGTGTCTGGACTTGTGCCCACAGAACTCTGAGAAAGTAGGTGCTATCTGAAGCCCATAAGTCTGTGATAATTTGTTATGGCATCCACAGTAAACAAATACAAGCCCCACATTCTCTTGGGGGCACACTGCTATCATTTCTCTAAAATCCTAGTTTCTGAGAGTTAGTAATGACAAACACTTCCTAGCTGACATAACTGCATGACTCTCAAGGTCTGCTATAATGGGGAGGGGGTGACTCTCAGTTTGTTCTCTTTATCTTTCTGATGCCGCTCATTTACTTTGGGTGGAGCTAGCCCCATTAATTGAAAGCTGGAAGAGCTACGCTTACTCAAGGAGGCACCTAAATGAACTGCTCACTCACAGAAGCCTGGAGTGTGGGCCGCTCCCTTTCCCCATGGTGCCATCTCCACAGCTGATGGGCGCTGTGCCCTGCTAGGATTAAGGATGCAGCTACCTTCTTATATGAGAAAAAGGGTCCTGCTAAAATGAAAAGAATCTTACTCTGCTTAAGGTCTAGTCAGATTAGGAAAGGCAGACAGCAACATAAGCATGGGGGGACCATCGGATCACCTTAGCGGATGCAGTGACCTCACATCTCAGGTGAACAGTGGAAAGTGCTCCTTTTGCGATCAAGGCAAGAACACCCACTCACCACTTTTACCTGCCACTGCACTGGATGTCCTAACCAGCGAAATAGAGGAAAGGAAATCAAAAGACTGGGAGGGCAGAAACAAAAGTGTTAATGTCTATGGCGGATATGATTATTTCCATAACTACAAGTCCAAGAAACAGCTAGACACATATTATTAGAACAAATGAATTTTGCCAGGTTGCTGACTACAAAGTCAATATGCAAAAATAAAATGTACTTCTGCACACTAGAATGAACATAAAACACAGAATTTGAGGAAAAAATAAATCTACCATTATAAGTGCAAAAAATTTAAATTCTTAGAGCCAGATGTGGTGGCAGAAGCCTCCCAGTACTTGGGAGGCTGAGACAGGAGGATCGCAGGTTCGAGGACAGCCTCAGCAAGTAGTGAGACTCTCATCAACCTAGCAAGATCCTGTTTCCAAATAAGAAATGAAATGGAGCTGGGGGTATAGCTTGAAGGTAGAATGCCTCTGGGTTCAATACCCAGTACCACAAAAGAAAAATAAATTCTTAGCAATAAATCTAACAAAAGATGTGCATGTCTTCTATGTAGAAAACGTTAAGAGAAATTAAAAACCCAAATAAACAAATGTGTACCATGCTCAGGAACTGAAGGATCACCATTGTGCAAATGTCAATTCTCCAAGTGACTTACAGACTAAAAGCAATCCCAGTGAAAGCCTCAACTTTTCTTTGAAGGCTGAGGCAGAATACCCCCCATTTTTTTGTGGTGCTGTGGATTGAACCCAGGGGCATTCTACCTCCGAGTCACACCCCCAGCCCTATATTTTTTTTAAAAATTTTGAAACAGGGTCTTACTAGGTTGATGAGAGTCTCACTACTTGCTGAGGCTGCCCTTGAACCTGCAATCCTTCTGTCTCAGTCTCCCAAGTACTAGGATTACAGGCGTGCACCACCACGCCCAGATTCCCTCCATTTTTTTTTTTTTTTTGCGGTACTGGGGATTGAACCCAGGGGCGTTCTACCTCCACGCTACACCCCTGGCCCTATTTTTTTATACTTTATTTTGAAACCGGGTCTCATGAAGTTGCAGAGGGCCTCGCTAAGTAGAAAGAGAGAGAGAGAGAGAGACAGGGACAGAGAGAGAGAGAGCGCGCTGAGGCTAGTGGGGAACCGGATCCTCCGGTCTCCGCCTCCCAAAGCACTGGGATTACAAGCGTGCGCCACCATGCCCGGCTTATTCTTTATTTTGAAACAGGGTCTCACTAAGTTGCGGATGGCCTCACTAAGTAGCTGAGGCTGGCCATGAACCTGCAATCCTCCTGTGTCAGCCTCCCAAGTACTGGGATTACAAGCGTGCGCCACCATGCCCACCTTCCCCCAATTTTTTAATGCGGTTAATACACATAAAATTTACCATCTTGCCCATTAAGCATATAGTTTTGTGGTATTAAAAGATATTCATAATATTGTGCGACCATCACCATAACCCACTTCCAGAACTCATTTTCCTAAACCAAAACTCTGTCCCTGTTTAACACTAGCTTCCCAATTCCCCCTCCGCTAGCCCCTGGCAGCCACCTTCCTATTTTCTGTCTCTATTGTTTTGACTACTCTAAGTATAGAGAAGTAGAATTTAAAAAGACAACTCTCATATTAATATGGAAATGTAAAGCACAAAGAGTAACCAGAACGTTCTAGATCAGGGGTCAGCAAACTACAACCAAGGGATGGCTATCTCCTTTTATAAAATTTTATTGAAATGGAGACACACCCCTTCCTTTACACACTATGGCTCCTGTCCCATTACAATGGCAAACTGAATAGGTGCAATAGAAACCACTGGGTTGCAAGGCTAAATTATTTACTACCTGGCCCTTTAAGAAAGTTTGCCAACCCTGCTCTAGTCTGTGGAACTTTCTGCAATAATGATGAAATGTTCTACATCTATGCTTGTCATTATAGTAGCTACTAGTCATATGTGCCTACTGAGCATTTGAAATGTGGCTACTGGAATTGTGAAACTAAATTTTTAATTTAAATTTAAATGGGGTACTGTATTGGACAACACAGCTTTTGAATCTAGAAAAAGAACAGTTCTGAGATTTACTTTAGCATTTGTTAATTAAGATAGTGTGGTGGTAGTACTTTCTAAGCAGTATATGAGATCAACAGATTAACTGGATTATCTGATAAGTGGATAACTGATTTGCAACAAAGATGGCCTTGCTAAGCAGGGAGAAGTCTTTTCAACATTGTGGGAACAATCAGATATCTACAAACAGAAAGGGAAAAAATGGCATGTGAGCCATACTGTATCATACACAAAAATCAATTCCCGGGAGTATAAATAAAATGTAGTACACCCATACAATGGAATACTACTCAACACAAAAATGAATGAACTAATACATATTACATACACATCATAGGTAAACCTCAAAAACATAAACTAAGAGGCCAAACGAAATGTGATTTCTATAAAAGGCAGACCTATGAAGAAAGAAAACAGATAAGTGTTTGCTAGAAGTAGTACAGGGATTGATTGCAAATAAGCATGGGGAAACTTCCTGAGTGATAGAAATGTGAATTTTAACTGTAAATCATACCTCCATAAGGTAGTTTAAAAAAATCAATTCCAGCCGGGCATGGTGGTGCATGCCTGTAATCCTGGTACTTGGGAGACTGAGATAGGAGGATCACAGGTTCAAGGACAGCCTCAGCAAGTAGTGAGACCCTCATCAACTTAGCGAGACCCTGTTTCAAAATAAAAATAAAATAGGGCTGGGGGTGTAGCTCAGAGGTTAGAACACACCTGGGTTCAATCCCCAGTACCCCCGCCACACATACACAAAGATCAATTCTAGCAAGGTAGTTGATCTGATTGTGAAAGACAAAACATTAATGTTTCTTAAAGATAATAAAGGCACATACATCCTCTCATTATCAGACAGCAGATTTCTTTTTTTTGGGGGGGTGCTGGGGATTGAAACCACGGGTGCTCTGCCTCTGAGCTACACCCTCATCCCTATTTTATTTTTATCTATTGATTGATTGATTGTACTGAGGATAGATCCCAGGGACATTCTACCTCTGAGCTACACTCGTAGCCCTATTTTATTCTTTTATTTTGAAACAGGGTCTCACTAAGTTGCAGAAGGCCTCATTAAGTTGCTGAGTCTGGTTTCGAACCTGTGATTCTCCTGTCTCAGCCTCCCAAGTACTGGGATTACAAGCGTTTGCCACCACGCCTGGCTCCTATTTTATTTTTTATTTTGAAGCAGGATCTTACTAAGTTGCGGAGGGTCTCACTAAGTTGCCCAGATTGGCCTTGAACCCGCAGTCCTCCTATCTCTGCCTCCCAAGTATGTGTGCCACTGTGCCTGGTTAGCAGACTTCTTAAATAGAACACAAATAATAACTATACTAGAAAAGGCTGATAAACATGACTATTCTAAAATTAAGAACTTCTGTTCACCAAAAGACATAACTAAGATGGTAAAAGGACAGAGTATCTACAACCCACATGACCAACAAAGGGCTGGTACCCAAAATTTATAAAAATTTTTAGAAGACAGATTATTCAATGGATAATTGAGCAAAAGACTTAAGCCCTTTACAAAAGAAGATATTCAAATATTAATAAAATACAAAAGGGTTCTACCAGAATGGTTAAAAGAAAAAAGACTGACAGCATCAAGCTTGGCCAAGATGTGGAATAATCAGAACATTCATACACTAATGGCCAAGTGTACCTGGGTATATCCACCTTTGAAAAGAGTTTTGTAGAATCTATAAAAGCTGAGCATATGGACAGATTACAAGCCAACAATGCCACTCCCAGCTACGTGACCAAACAGAAAAAGCGCACATGAGCTCCAAGAGACATACACAACAATGTTCAGAATGCATTCTTTGCAGTAGCTATAAACTGAAAACAGCACACGTCCAACAGGATAATGCATAGATGTATGCAGTATACGCATAGAATGGAATACTATATCAAGCAGCAAAAACAGAGCTATAGGCAACAGCATGGATGAATCTTACAAACCTGCCGTGGAACAAGAGTGGCCCATCCAGAGAACAAATGAACAGACTTATGTAGTATATAAAGACCAAAAAAAGGGCCACGAAACAAAGCAGTGTCTGGGCAGCATGTTTAAGCAGTAACCCTCTGAAGGAAAAGATGAAGAAAAGAGATGAAAGAGAATGCGACATAACACGATGGAGAATCCTGCGTTTGAGCCTGGAGTTTTTTTGTTTTTAAGTCAATATGTAGGACATAATTGGGACACCTGGCAAAATTTGAGTATAGACTGTGTATTAGATAATATTTTATCCATGTTAAATTTCCTCAATCTGATACGTGTATTATGGCTGTGTAGCAGAGTATTCTTATCTCAGAGGACATGAGTGAAAATATTTAGGAGTAAAGGGTCCTGACTTCAACACACTCTCAAATAGGTCAGAAAAAAAAAAGTGTGTGTGTGTAAAAGCAAGCAGTTATGGCAAAAGTTAACTAGTAAATAAAGATGTTCCTTGCCTTGTAGCAGGAACATCCTGATAAACCCACTGTAAGTTGAAAATATCACTAGTGGAAAATGCATTGAATACTCCGAGGCTACCAAACACCATAGCTTCCCAGCCTCCCTTAAATGTAGTCAGAAGACTTACGTTAGTAGCAGCTGGGCAAAACCATCTAACATAAAACCTATGCTATAATGCAGTGCTGAGTATCTCATGCATTTTATTGGACAGTGCACTGACAGGGACACCAGATGGCTGCATGGGCACGCTTCCGCACCACAGTAAAGTGGAACCATCCTAAGTGGAACCAGCACGAAGTCAAGGACCGTGATGTATATGTGAAGGGTAAGCATGTGTTCACTGTATTATTGCAATTGGTGGTTTTAATTTTTTCAAAATAATAATTTGAAATAAAACAGTCAAGTAAAAACAAATAAAAGCAAAGACATAACTTCAAATGTGTCTGTATTATGGTACCTTTTTTTTTTGTGATAATGGGGATCAAACCCAGGGGCATCCTACCTCCAAGTTATACCCCCAGCCCTATTTTTTATTCTTTATTGTGAAACAGGGTCTCACTAAGTTGTGGAGGGCCTCATTACGTAGCCGAGGCTGTCTGCAAACCTGCGAACCTCCTGTCTCAGCCTCCCAACTACTGGGATTACAAGCATGTGCCACCATGCCCGGTTTATGGTACATTTTGAGGAAGAGGGAAGGTGAGGTGTGTGTGCAAGAAGGGTTTCTAAGGAGCTGGCAATGCTGTTTCTTATCCTGGGAAGAGGTCACATGGACATATATTTTCATTTTGTGTACTTAATTGTAAATGTATTATATTTCACAACTTTAAAAATTAAAAATAAGCTCTGAGTTATTCGTTCTAGCATGCATCCTATTATTAAATGAGCATAATGTGCCAGGTGTGGTGGTGCACGCTTGTAATCCCAGTACCTGGGAGGCTGAGACAGGAGGGTAGAAGGTTAATGGCTAGCCTCAGCAACTTAGTGAGACCTTGTTTCAAAATAAAAGATAAAATAGGTCTGGGGATGTAGGTCAGAGGTAGAATGCCCCTGGGTTCAATCCCCAGTACCACACAGGCACACACACACAAAGAGCATAATGTGCCGTTTTCTGTTTCATGTCTCTATTCCCCTCTTCACTGAAAGCCTATGTGGTCAGAGACCATGTTTCTCTTATCACTGTCTGGAACAAAGTAAGCAATCATATTTGTTGAATGAATGAGTGAATAAAAAATTATGTAAGAAATCTACTCTAAAGATATAATCAGAGATGTGGGTTCAAGATTTGTGAACAGGATGTTCTTAGAAAAATCTTAACAAGATTAATACTTAAAAGGGATTAGGTAAGCAAATTATGGCCTTCTAATACAAGGAAATAGCATATAGTCATTATAAGGCATGTGTTCAAAGAATACTGAAAAACAGAAAGCAGAAGAAAGGCTTATTAATTTTTTAATTTAAAATAATTTCCTTTTTATTGTGACAAAATACACAGGACATAAAACTTTCCATTGTAACCATTTTAAGCTCACAGGTCAATGGCATGGAGTATATTCACACTGCTGTGCACATCATCGAAATCCATCTCAGAACTGTTTTTATACAGCAAAACTGAAACTGTATACTCATTAAATAACAACTCCCCCCACTCTTCCAGTCTCCTCTCCTCCTCCCCAGGCAACTACCAGTTTCCTTTCTACCTCTATGAATTTGATTTCTATAGAAGTGGAATCATACAGTATTTATCTACTTGTGACTGGCTTATTTCACTTAGCATAATGTTCTCACGGTTCATTTACATTGCAGCATGTGTCAGACTGCCTTCTTTTTTAAAGCAGAATGAGATTCTACTGTATGGACAGACCACATTTTGTTAATCCATCCATCCATCAACAGACACCCTGTCTCTACCTCTTGGCTACTGTGAATAATGCTGCTATAAACATGGGGGTATAAATATCTCTTTGAAGCCCTGTTTTCTTTTCTTTTTTGGTACTGGGGATTGAACTCAGGGGTATTCTACCTCCGAGCTACACCCCCAGCTCTTTTTATCTTGATTTTGAAACAGGGTCTCACTAAGTTGCTAAGGCTGGCCTCCACTCTGTGATCCTCCTGCCTCAAACTCCCAAGCACTGGGATTATAGGCATGCCCCAGCACATCCGGCCAGAAGTCCTGTTTTTAATTCTTTAAGGTATAGAGCTAGAACTGGAATTGCTGGGACATAGTGTAATCCCATTTTAATTTTTTTGTGTGTGTGTGTGTGTGTGTGTGTGTGTGGTACTGGGAATTGAACCCAGGGGCATTCTACCTCTGAGCTACAACCCCCAGCCCTATTTATTATTCTTTATTTTGAAACAGGGTCTCACTAAGTTGCGGAGGGCCTCACTAAGTAGCTGAGACTGGCCACAAACCTGCAATCCTCCTGTCTCAGCTTCCCAAGTACTGGGATTATAGGTGTGTGCCACCACGCCAGGCTCATTTTAAGTTTTTTTTTTTTTGCAGTATGGGAATTGAACCCAGGGGCATTCTACCTCCGAGCTAAACCCCCAGCCCTATTTTTTATTCTTTATGTTGAAACAGGGTCTCACTAAGTTGTGGAGGCCTCACTAAGTAGCTGGGGCTGGCTGCGAACCCGGATCCTCCGGTCTCAGCCTCCCGAGTTCTGGGATTATAAGCATGCACCACCATGTCCGGCTCATTTTAAGTTTTTGAGGAACTGTTTTCCACAGTGGCTGCACCATTTTGCATTCCCACCCACTGTGCACAGCGGTTCCAACCTCTCCATATCCTCACCAGCACTTATTTTCTTTTTGGTTGTTATTATTTTATATTAAAGGCTCTTGAATGTTTAAAAAAGTAGATTTACATATGCAAAGGAAAAAAGTTGGGGAGTAAACCAAAATGCCTAAATGAGGCCATATCTGCGTTGAGAGACAAAAGGTAAGGTTTATTCTGTGTTATTCTTTCCCATATTCCTCCCAATTTTCTACCAAGAGAATGTATTCCTTAAATAACAAAAAGTAGCTGGGCGTGGTGGCACATGCTTGTTATCCCAGTACTTGGGAGGCTGAGACAGGAGGATCGCAGGTTCGAGGACAACCTTAGCAAGTAGAGAGACTCCATCAACCTAGTGAGACCCTGTTTCAAAATAAAAATTTAAAAAATAGGGCTAGGGGTATAGCTCAGAGATAGAATGCCCCTGGGTTGCATCCCCAGTATAAATAAATAAATAAATAAATAAATGAATAGAAAGCTATTAAAAATACACTTGTCTGTGACTATTACTTACCTAATTTAGCCCTATATGATTACTGAAAAAGTAAGTCATGATACCATAAGATACTTATTTCAGCGATTTTAATAGATTTTACCAAAAGGCACTTATTACTGGTATTAAGAAAATTTTAACTCAAAACAGAATTTCATTTCAAGGATAAGCACAGATATGGGCACTAAAGCAAAGCAAGGTCGTAAGAATTTTTTTTAAAAAGAAAATTAGGGCCGGGTGTGGTGGCGCAAACTTGTAATCCCAGTACTGGGGAGGCTGAGACCAGAGGATCGGAGGTTCACGGCAGCCTCAGCTACGTAGTGAGGCCCTCCGCAACTTAGTGAGACCCTATTTCAAAATAAAGAATAAAAAATAAGGCTGGGGGTATAGCTTGGAGGTAGAATGCCCCTGGGTTCAATCCCCAGTACCACCAAAAAAAAGAGAAGAAAATTAAGGCAATTATCTAGATAATTTAATGGCAAGAGGAAGAATTTTACATCAACTATAGCTTCTTTTCAGTAGGAATTTCAAATGGTCATTGCCTAATCATAGTTTTTTTCTTCTATCTTAAGAATTTATTTTTCAATGTAAACTTACTCATAATCCCTTACCAGAGCCGGGCGTGGTGGCACACACTTGTAATCCCAGTACTTGGGAGCGTGAGAACAGAGGATCACAGGTTCGCGGCCAGCCTCAGATACTTAGTGAGGCCCTCCGCAACTTAGTGAGACCCTGTTTCAAAATAAAGAATAAAAAAATAGGACTGGGGGTGTAGCTCGGAGGTAGAATGCCCCTGGGTTCAATCCCTAGTACCGCAAATAAATAAATAAATCCCCTTACCAATCAGAAAAGTATGAGGCTAGGACTGAGCTCAGCCTGGTCAAGGACTTGTGAGTCACTGCACGGAACTCAGGGATTGCAGAAAGCATAGCATAAAAGCCAAAGCGGCTACCTCGAGTTGCTTCATCTAATGTATAAGCTGCTTCCTACTCTAATATTCAGATCAAAAATAGATTCTGAGGACATTTTCCTCCCTGCCCTTTTGGGGGGGGTGCCGGGGCTCAAACCCTCTGGGACACACATTTTTCTTGACACACATTTCTACACACACACACATGCGCGCACGCGCACACGCACACACACACACACACACACACACACACACCACTGCATCCTAGCACCATGATTTATGCTTAAAATTTTTAGGACCCATTCCCTTTACCTGGAGCAGTGGATCTCACTGGTGGAGTCTTCCTCTTGGCCAAGAAGTTTCTCAGTTGTGCCTGTTTCACCGGGGACAGTTTAGCTGCAAGAAATTCATCAACTTGTAAATGTTTAAGGCTCAGCTTTCAAGATGGCAGGAGTTGGAGGAGAACAAATCGTGCTGGGGGACTGGGAAGGGTGCATTTACCTGGTACTCTGGGCAAGGGTCTGGCCTGAGATTCTATGGTGGTTTTTAACAAAGCATTGCGCAGGCTTTCCAGGTCACTGTCAAAACTGAAACAAGACAATGTTACATATAAACCAACCATGAGCTGAGAAATCTAAAGCTATGAGGGGCACACCATCTTAAATATAAACACAAGCGAGAAGAGCATATGCACTCATAAACGTGCCATCTGGTCATCTGATGTAAAAGGAGAGACAGCAACCCCCATATGGTGCACCACCCCACTCCACACACGACACTGGTGCCTCAGTAGAAAGGGCCATTAAAACCGACACACGTGGTCTAAAAGCAGAAACACCAGACCACGTTGGTAACTTCAGGGGTACACTGTCCAACTACGAAGATCTGAAAGTCTCCGCACTCGAGCAGAATGGCAAATCTGGGCTTCTGAGACAAGTCGGTCAACCAAGTCTATTAATTTTCTTTTCCTTTCTTCTTTTTTTTCTTTTTCAAAGCCAGGGCCTTGGGCATGCTAGGTCGGCATTCTACAAATGAGCTACAACCCCAACCCTCCATTAATTTTAAATAAAACCCTATTATATGGGATCTGTTGTGACCAGTGGGCACCTACTTCATCAGGCACAATACTCAGTGCATTATAGACTTAATTCTCCAACAACCCCAAAAGTCAGGTATTGTCATTCCCATTTTTCAGGCAAAGAACCAAGGATCAGAGAGGGTAAGGAATCTGACCAGGATCACACATGCAACAGAGTCGCTTTCAAACCCACATCTGAACCACTCTAAGATCATCCCGTATTACTCTACAAATATTTATTCATGAATTCACTTAACTATATGGACGGAGTACAATTTCTTGCACACCTGTGAGTGTTGCTCTGGGTGGGAAGAGCCGAGGGCAGGTTCCACTGGGATGTTTGGTTATAAAGACGAAGCTGCTGGAGACTGTCCACCAGGTGATTCAACCTCTTCCTCTGTTGGTTGATGATTTCCCGGTTGTTGGCTAGAGTGTTAAACAGTGTCTCTCGCTCTGGCACAAGCAGGCGCCTATTGACAGCAATGAGGAAACTATCAAGTAAAGGAACCTTCCTGATGCCCCTCCCCCAAATAAAAATAAAATAGGGTTAGGGGTATAGCTCGGAGGTAAAATGCCCTGGATTCAATCCTCAGTACCACACACACACAAAAAAAAGATGAGTGGCAGGAGCTGACGCTGGGAGGCAGTTCTAAGGGTGGAGAGGGACAGAGGTCTAAATGCTTCTGCTTTTCATTACAAATCCCTGATTATCTCTTTCAAATTATTCTATTAAACTGAGGGACAATTATACAAATAAGACCAAAATAAGTGGTCTTATATCAGTTACAGACCAACAGTTTTTTTTGTTATTGTACATCAACATACATATTTTGCCTCTTAGCACTAATCATAGAACAAAAAGTGCCAATGTTGGACAAAAATTTCAGGTTTATTTCTGCTTCTCCCATTACCTCGAAGAGTCCAAGACAGCCAAGTGACCACCTCTGATGACAAGGTATTTCTATACAAAAGTTTAAAGAGGTGTTTCAGTAGGTACAAGGTAATATTTGAAGAAGGGCTGAAAACAGAGAAGTGATACTGAAATAGAAAACCATGCCGATTTAAGGAGCTGAACTCTACAGAAAATCAAGAAAGCATCCTAGCCAGGCGTGGTGGCACACACTTGTAATCCCAGTACTTGGGAGGCTGAGACTGGAGGATCTGGGTTCGCGGCCAGCCTCAGCTACTTAGTGAGGCCCTCCGCAACTTAGTGAGACCCTGTTTCAAAATAAAGAATAAAAAATAGGGCTGAGGGTGTAGCTCGGAGGTAGAATGCCCCTGGGTTCAATCCCCAGTACCAA
>PVJS01048526.1:0-15018 GCA_004027185.1 Glis glis
TCTCTCTCTCTCTCTCTCTCTCTGTCTCTCTGTCTC
This sequence comes from Glis glis, assembly GCA_004027185.1. Classification (NCBI taxonomy): domain Eukaryota; kingdom Metazoa; phylum Chordata; class Mammalia; order Rodentia; family Gliridae; genus Glis; species Glis glis. Next base: position 37 of record PVJS01048526.1, read on the forward strand.
TCTCTCTCTCTCTCTCTACTTAGTGAGGCTCTCCGCAACTTCGTGAGACCCGGTTTCAAAAATAAAGCATAAAAAAAATAGGGCCGGGGGCGTAGCGCGGAGGTAGAACGCCCCTGCGTTCAATCCCCGGTACCACCAAAAAAAAAAAAAAAAATACTCTTATTGATCACAACCCTCTGTCTGAAAAACACTGTGGTATTATATCTTAAGTGGTTTTTATCTATAGTGATTACCTCTCCCAGGTACTTAGCAGTCGACCTCTCTTTATCTTTAATAAAATTTACTTTCAGGGAAGCTAAATAGGGAAAAGGCACCACCCTAGCTTGTTGTATTCCTATATCAAATGTTAAATACCTTCACAGTCAGAAAATGTATTTGTTTGGGGTGTATATGGCTATGATGACTGAATTAGCACCACTGTTGTAAAATAGTTCTAATGTGTTTGAACAGATATGCCACATTACTACAGAGATTATATTTGCAAATCCCAAATTGGGACACATCATCTGACACAAGAGTTTTGTCTATAACTTATGTTATCTGGAAAACTGACGAAAATGGAAAATTTTAATCACATTTATTTTTATTACCCTTTTCAACAGAAAAGAAAACAGTATGAAAGCTGGACAGTCCTCAGAAATTGAGAATGTATGACTACCATACATAAAATAGGAGATGCTGTTCATTGGTAGACTTACTAACTAAATGACTTGAGGACCACTCAGAAAGAACTTAGCCAGCTGGGACTAGAGAAAACGATCAGATGAAAGTGAGAGTCATTTTAAAGTGTGAGGGATCTTGTAATTAAAATGCACAAAGAAATAGAGTAGAAACGGAATTGTAGTGTTTACTATTTGAAAACACCCAGGTCGTTCCATACATATGTAAATGTTTTTCAGTAACTTGAGTATCTGAAAAGTTTAAACTGATTCAGTTTCTGAAATACACTTGCAATATTTCAAATGCTCAGTAGTTAGTATACTAGGCTAGTGACTAGTGAAGTTCTAATCATAATGAATAGTGAAGTTCTAATCATAGCATGTACTGTTACATGACAGTTAAAGTAAATTACCTATATATGTGTAAGATGAAATGTGGCTGATTATTCAGTTTGCATTGTCAATAAGAACTAGAGAAATTGTGAGAATAAGAACTGTGAGATTTTGTTTGTTTTGAGAAATTTTAAATACTCAGGATAAATGGGAATGATAAAACACCTATGAATCCACTGATAAAATTCTGCATATGTTAACATTTTACCATGGTACCTTCATATCTTGGGTTTGTTTTTTTTTAGATTATTTATTTTGTTTAGATATTATGTAGAGTGAGTATCTACTCATTTGGATTGTAGAAGGTGCAACAGAAGAGTGTACCTGACAATATTATTGTTCCTTGAAGATGATATTAGAACTTAAATTACTTTTTTTTTTAACTAGGGATTGAACTCAGGAGCATTCTACCTCCAAGTTATACTCTCAGCCCTTTATATTTTGAAACAGGATATTGCTAAGTTGCTGAGGCTGGACTCTAACCTGCAATCCTTCTGTCTCAGTCTCCCAAGAACTTTTATAACAGGTATGTGCCACCATGCCTGACTCTTTAATGGCCCTTTAATGTTTAATTCATTACTGAAATTTTAAAGAACTGGATGTCTATTGGGAAATCACTTATTTTAGATTTTTACTGATGTCCCGCCTATATTAACAAAAATTAAACTCTAGTTATTACCAGGAGGCTACTTTCCTCAAATTTCCCTAGTATGTACTGTCAGTTCTCTGAATTTAGCTTTATTTAGAGGAAATTATCTGGGAAGAGAATATTTAATGTCTAATAAAACTGAAAATATATTAATTTTAAATGTAATTGTAGAAATGTAACTTTAAATGTAACATATATCAGGCACACCCCCGATACATTTTAAAACACTCAGTATTTTAAATGGGTGAAATGAGTAGGATTTTAAATGGATAGGAGAAGCACAGAGAATGTTACTCCGAAGTTATTTAATAAATAGCAAACCAGGTTCTTTGAGCATTGAAGATACTGCCTAAATAGATACATAGAGTAGGCTTGCTTGCTCTTTACTCTGATTTTCACTATATCCCTTAATCTTTGAAATGCAGCTCTTAATAAAGTGCCCAAGAGTATATATCTACTTCACATATGCCAATTCAATAATTAAAGCCAGGCATGGTGGTGTACACTTGTAATCGCAAGTTCAAGGACAGCCTCAGCAACTTAGCAAGACCCTGTTTCAAAATAAAAAAATAAAAAGATCTGGGGTTGTAACTCAGGGGTAGAACACCCCCCCCCCAGGTTTAATCCCCAGTTCAACTCTAAATAAATAAATAATGCCATGAAAGTATTTCTGATGCTCAGTTGTTGTGATGTAAAACAATGATTTAAACAAAAATCTTTCATTTGAATGTGCAGTTAACCAGTTAAAAGACCAAGGAATTCAGATGATACAAATTTTAAAAATCCTTCCAGAAGACATTTTTTAGTTGTTGGTGCACATTTTAAGTCTATACCTCTGTTATAGCAATATCACTTTACAATTTTGCATTGTTATGTAGTAACCTGCAAGTTTTAAGAAAAATGCATCTGCTGTGTTTTTGGTTCATCACTAGATGGAGTTGTTGCAGTATAATTATGTATTGGACAGACATTAGAATAATCTTCACTTTCCTCAAAGTAGGCATGTGTATTTTTTAAAAGAGCATTTTATATATAAGCAATCAGTTGTTAAATACATAACATGGAGCTGGGCATGGTGGTGCCATGCCTGTAATCCTAGTACTTGGGAGGCTGAGATAGGAGGATCACAGGTTCAAGGACAGCCTCAGCAATATAATGAGACACTCAGCAACCTAACAAGATACTGTTTCAAAATAAAAGATAAAAGTGGCTGGGGGTGTAGCTCAGAGGTAGATTACCCCTGGATCTAATCCCTAGTACCCCCCCTACCCAAAATACATAACATGGTAATAGAAATAGATGGTTGGTAGTATGCTGTTAGATTATTCAGTCAGTTTTTAGTAGCATCGAAATAGCTATTTCAACCACAAAGATTTTTCTTAAGGTGTGTGTGTGTGTGTGTGTGTGTGAGAGAGAGAGAGAGAGAGAGAGGCAGGTTCTGAGATTTAAACCAGTTCTCTGGTAATCCTGTAGAATTACAGTTTGTATTAACTTGTACCAGACAATTCTTTTTGGGAAATTCCAGTGTTTGAGCTTCTGTTTGTCTGAAGGTATGGTATGCCATCTCACAGTGGCACTGAAACTAAATTCTTCAGGATTACCTGTGAAGTTAAATGGGCATTAGATAAAATGCTGAGATGTATCCTTGCTGTTATCCTAGCCTTACCAAGTGTTGTTCAGCTTTTCTTTTCACTTCAAACTCTAAAAACCAAGCCAAAAATAGGTATTTTTGGTTTTACTTCCTGTTTATTTACTCTAATCAAGGAGGGTATCTTTTGTCAGGAATTGAAAGTGCCTTCAGCACTTCAGTCCTGTAGTTAGACATGTTTGTATTTCTGCTCCTCTTCTACGTACTTTCCCTTTATTCTTCTTAATAAATAATAGAAACACTCATGCCGTGTGCTGTTAAGTCTGGCGAGTTCCAAACTATTAAAAGTTGTCATTCTGTGGTTCCTGGTAATCTTCATAAATGGCCCCTAATGCATTCTTTTCTCTGTTAATTGTGACTTAAGTGTAATTTCTACACAGTGACATTTTAGAAGATGTTTTAGTACCTCTGTGAGGTTTAAGAAAATGAAATAGTAGTTAAAGGATTATAAATAAAAGTAGTAGTCCCCTATCCATTTAACCCCATCCCCAGAGGCAACTAATTTTTTTAAATTCCTTTTTTTTTTCTTACAGGGGATTGAAATCAGGGGCATTCTACCTTTGAGCTACACCCCTAGCCCCTTTAAAATTTTTGTTTTATAACAGGGGCTTGCTAGGTTGCTAAGATTCTTGCTACTTGCGGTCCTTGAACTTGCAGTCCTCCTGTCTCAGCCTCCCAAGTACTGGGATTACAAGTGTGTGCCACCATGCCCAGTTTCTATTCTTACTTATTTTTATGGTTGCTTCCATATAGCTAATAAGCTCTTATACTGCTGTTTTTTAGTTAAAAGCTTTGGAAATAAAATCCTTGTAGCAGAAAGTCAGTTGATAGTGAACTTTGACCATTTCCACGTTCTCCTTTCCACTTCCTTCTCCTCTTTCCTCCTCCCACTCTTCTCAAATGCACTTATTTTTATAAGTTTCTCCATTGACTAGCTCTACACTTTTAAATGGGGCTCCAAAAATCTAGTTGTGTATAATATGAGGTTGTGTTATATATGGACTTAATAACCAGTCAGTAGCTAGCCAGCAGGAGTTCTGGAGGGCTAGACTACTAATCATCTTTTATTGGGGTGCATGTTATTGCAGAATTTGTTATATGTAAACCTTTTTCTTCAATTATCATGTGTGTAATTTTTAAAATGAGAACTGTTTCAGTTCAGAAACTTGTTTTATCACATCAGAAGCTTGAAGGTAGGCTGACTCATTGTTTCAGTGACAATCAAGAAAGCAGATTCTTTGTTTTTCCATCTGCTATTAACAATGAATGTTGGCCTTGTTCTCAGGTATGCTCTCCTTACAGTGTTAAGATGGCTTCTTCACATCCTGGTGTCAGGTACAAATACTATTTAAGAGAACATCCCTTTTTACATGTGTAATTATCTCTTTGTGAGTGTCCCTAGAAGCTTCCAGGAAACTTTTCCTAGTTATTTCATTTTTCCGAATTGCTTCAGAGATCCATTCTAAACCAACTTCTGGGAAGAGTGTGAAGTGAATCTCCAGGTCCTGGATAGGAGGGTGGAGTGTTTGAGGTTTGTTAGGGAGGAGCAGAGAAGAATAATTGGGTAATAAACAGCCAACTCTGTCTGCAACAGTGTTAAACCCTTCAGTGGAAAATATTACCAGCCTTGTTTATAACAAGTCTGACAGGCTGCTTTCTTTTTTTGCAGTATTGAGGATTGAACCCAGGGGCATTCTACCTCTGAGCTACACCCCCAGCCCTATTTTTTATTCTTTATTTCAAAACAGGGTCTCACTAAGTTGCAGAGGGCCTAAGTAGCCAAGACTGGCCGTGAACCTGCGATCCTCCTGTGTCAGCCTCCCTAGTACTGGGATAACAAGCGATTGCCACCATGCCCATCTTAAGACTACTTTCTTTAGAACAATTAAGTAGAAAGTTGAAATTATTTGAAACTATAACCTTTATATTTCTTTTGCTACAATAGTTATTTGTACTTACATATCTGAAAAAAGGCATTTGTAAGGTAGGATTAAAGGTAGACTAGGGAATGTATCATTTCTCTTCCTTCCCTTGAGTTTGATTATATTTATTGGACCCATGCCTTTGTACTTCCTTGGAACAAAGATTTATTAAGTAATCACACAATATTTGTAAAATATAGACTTCAATAGTAATTTTTAAATAGCATTATCATTGATTTTTTTTAATCAAAGGTATCCAAATGACAAATGTTAACTCTTTGTTTTATTTTCCTCCTAGATCTAGAATTTACATATCTCCTAGCAAATAGTCTTTTTGTTGTGCTTCAGGTTTTTTGTTTTTTGTTGTTTTTTTTTTTTTTTTTTTTTGCGGTACCAGGGATGGAACCCAGGGGCATTTTACCTCCGAGCTACACCCCCGGCCCTATTTTTTATACTTTATTTTGAAACCGGGTCTCACCAAGTTGTGGAGGGCCTCACTAAGTAGCAGAGGCTGGCAGCAAACCCGGATCCTCTGGTCTCCGCCTCCCAAGTACTGGGATTACAAGTGTGCGCCACCACGCCCGGCTTCAATGCTTCAGTTTTTTATGATCTTTATTTCTTTCTTATTACACAAATGCCTGGGGCCTAAATGTAGTAATTCTTTATGAATAAGATGTATTTTTAAAATAATATTTTGATTTTAACTACTTTCTTCCCTCAGAGTTATCGTATACTTAACATTCTTCCAATCTTCTGCATTCATATTAAGTTTTAGAATCTATCATGTGTGTTTTTAGTTTCTCTCTTCTAAGTTAATCCATTTCATGCTTGAATCTATTTGCTTTTAAATTTGAGCTTTGGATTAATGTCCAACTTATTAGAAGAGTTCTTTGAGCCAGGCATGGTGGTGCACGCTTGTAATCCCAGTACTTGGGAGGCGGAGACCAGAGGATCCAGCTTCGCGGCCAGCCTCAGGTATTCAGTGAGGCCTCCGCAACTTAGTGAGACCCTGTTTCAAAATAAAGAACAAAAATTAGGGCTGGGGGTGTAGCTCGGAGGTAGAATGCCCCTGGGTTTAATCCCCAGTACCGCAAAAAAAAAGAAGAGTTATTTGAGTGCTCTTAACAAATAGCTATTTAAGAAATAATACTGCAGTCACTACTAAATAAGGCTTCAATTTTGAATTGTCTATTATATATTTTCTATTGACCATTAGTACATAAATATAATTAGTAATATCAGTAAAAATGATGGAATACTATATTGCTTAGCTTTTTCATTGCTACAACTAAAATAACTGACAAGAACAACTTAGAAGAGAAAAAATTTATTTTGGCTGTGGTTTCAGAAATTCACTCCATAGTTTGCCAGCTCCAAGGCAGAAACATCATGGCGGCATGACATGGTGGGAGACAGCTGCTCAGCTCATGGCTGTGGGAAGCAGAGAGCAAGAGAGGAGGGAGCCAGGACAGATGTAGTCCTCAAGGCCATGCCCCCGCAACCCATCTCCTCCAGCCATGCCCACCTCTGAAACTCACTGCAATGGGGACATGCTTTTAACACATGAGCTTTGGGGAGTACATTTCAGATTCAAACCATAACAAAATACCAAGTCCAATTTTCAGTGAGATATTTACCTTGAAAGTTGTCCTTTGATTCTCATATTGTAAGTCCTTTTAGAAGTTAATGTGTTAACATGAAAAAAGTTCTAAGGTCAAATAATTTCCCATATGCTGGATTATTCAGGGTTAAGTGTTTTTTTTTTCCTGCAGAACTTCTTAGAACCCTTAGTATTCTAATGTGCATTATAAATATTTTAGAATAGGATATACCACAGTGCTTGCAAAACTTATTTAAACATGGAGCATTTATTTCTCAGACTGTTTTTCCATCAAACACAATATGAGAAACACTGATATTTGATCCAATTAGTAGTTGTATGGATCTTTGTGAAGAAAGTGTGTATCTAACCTTAATTTATGAGTTCTCTCCAGTTTATTTGGAAGAATCAGATTCAAATGCATTTCAGGGTGTTTTTTTTAGGAGACTAGGAGCTTTGATATTTTGGGTATACTTTGTTAACTGCGTCTCCAGCTTTTGTCTAAATGAAATTTATTGACGTGAAAAGTGTTGAAATATATCTTAAATAGACTGGTCATAAGATCTGGTCATCCCCAGTGTTTTCACTCCAGCCTGTTTCCTCTGCTGAGCTCCATAAACAAGTGTTTGTAAGTTCCTGACCCAACACTTCTACATGCAAACTCTATAGGCATCTGAATTCAGTCAAAACTGAGCTCATCCTCTTCCTTCCCAGTCTCTCAATCTCCAACTTTAATTTCTGTTTCCCATCCTGTTGTCTTTTTAGTCACCCAACTAGAAACCCAGGTGACTCAGATTCCTCTTATGTCTCCTCCATCAGGATTTCTCAACATTGGCATTATTGACATTTGGGGTTGGATAATTCTTTTTTGTGGGGAGCTGTCCTGTACTTTGTAGATGTTCCGTAACATCTATGGCTGCTACCTACTAGATGCCAAAAGCAGTCTCCCTTGTGACAACTCCCATGTGTCCACTGTGAAATGTCCCTGAGGGACAGATCATCCCAGTTTAAGAACCACTGCTCTATATCCAGTCTGTTACTTAATCTTACTTATGTTACTTCTTAAATTTACCTTTAATTCCTTCTTATGTCTTCATCCTGCTCCCTAACCTCCTATCCTCTTTATTCTTTAGTACTTGGGATTCTTTAGTAAGGTTCTGCTTAATCTCACTATATCCATTGTTGTTTCTCTCCAACTCGCCTCCTTCATTTGCTGCCACGTTTATCTTTCTAAAATGCAAAACTATTTCCTATTTATAATTTCAGTTGCTCCCGATGCCTTAGGAATTGGCTTATTTTATTTTTTCACTTTCACCTCATTCTTCAAAGGCATTTAAACTTATTAAAACACTTATTAAAGTTCTTGCTACACACAACAAGTGTGCTGGGCCCTCTTCCCACTGTGTCATAATTTGCTTCAGACCTTATCTAGGTATCAGTTTCTCCATCATAGCCCTCAATCACTTATTTTCAGAGAATTTATCATGGTGGAGAGGATTTTATTTTTACTCTGTCTTCCTTCACCAACTTGAACTTTTCAAGTTTCAGTCAGCATTCTCACTGCTGTGACCCAAACACCTGACACAAAACTTAGAGGAAGAAGAATTTTATTTGTTCACACTTCTGGAGATTTGAGCTCATGTTAGAAAGGTTCCTTGGAAGCAGCAGCTGCTGCTGCTCAGGGCATCATGGCAGGGAGCAGAGAGAGAAGGTGAGAGCTTGTTGTCAGCTCATGGCTGCTGGGTGGGGTGGGGGGAAGAGAAGCTGCAGTGGCCCAACTGGGGAAAACACTGTCCCCTGTCCCTAACCACAGGCCCAGGGACCCTTTCCCAACAGCCAGGTCCCCCCTCCAAACTCGGCTGCATAGTGTAACATCTGAGTTTTGGGGATCATTTAAAATCCAAACTACAACAAGCCATCTTATTTTTTAACATATCTGTCTTTCTTCACTAAATTGAAAATTTTAAGGGCAGCGACAATCTCCCTCTCAGTTCTTTTTTTTTTTTTTTCTTTTCAGTTCTGGGAATTGAACTTAGGGCCTTGTACATGCTAGGCAAATGCTCTACCACTCTGCTACATCCTCGGTCTCCATCCCAGTTTTTGGCATGTAATAGTCAATAAATCCTTTACTAGTATGCTCTGTCAGATGTAGTAACATATTTACTACTTCTAGGAATTCTGTTCCTTGTATTAGTAGTAAAAATTATTCATTCTCCTAGTCTTTATCATCCAAACTTTGGTAGGTTGGCTCTTGACCACAGAAACCTTGAATTATAATTTTCATTAAGAAACCAGCCATTCAGAAGAGAATTAAAGAAAACCATGTACTTATTAATATGCAGATGTCATTTACTTATAACTAGTTAAAATATTTTTGTTCTGAAAGAAATTGGACATTGTGGCATACACCTGTAATCCCAGTACTTGGAAAGCTGAGACAGAAGGATCACAGGTTCAAGGCCAGCCTCAGCAACTTAACGAGACTGTTCCAAAATTAAAAATTAATAAAGGGCTGGGAGGTAGAATGCCCCCGAGTTCAATCCCCAGCACCAAAAAGAAAAATATATATATAGATATATGGCCCAATTAAATTGGGTGACTTATTGTGTAGAGTCTAACTTACAAAAGCACTATTATTTTAATAGTTAATTTATAGTGTGTGGGGGGTATACCTGGGATTGAACCCAGGGATGTTCTACCACAGTGCTATACCCCCAGTCCTTTTTTTATTTTTCATTTTGAAGTCAGGTCTCGCTAAGTTACCAACATGCTGGCCTTGAATTTGCAATCCTCCTGTCTCAGCCTCCCAAGTACTGGGATTATCAGCATGCACCAACATGCCTGGTGCTAGTGCTAATTTAGTTTTTTAGAAAATATCTATTAGAACACATTCCTAGTCACCAGCCTGTACTATTTAGAAATCTAACCCCCTCCCCCAATGAAATGAAAACCAAAAAACTCTCAAGTCAATAAAGAATAGTGCCCACCTCCCTTCTCTATATGCTTTAATAGACTCGTGTGCGATTAGACTTCCCTGAGTTGGAACTAGCCACAGTTAGTCTGATCAACTACACTTTTATCTGGAAGTTTAATTAAAAGGTAAAAAAAAGAAAAATAGGGATTGTAGGCTTTTGGAAGGTAACACAAATTGTAGCACCAGCCTCATGGCAAGTCAATGATTGAAGATGAGGAAAAAGGGAACAAGTAAGACCACCCAATTGAGGGTTCTTCTTCCTGGCACAAGTAGCCTTTCCAGATCGTTAATAATTATTTGTTAAATGAATCCATACATAATGACAGTTAAACAAGAAATGATGACTTTCTGCTTCAGGTTTTAGGGAGTAGTGCAAATTGTATCATTTTCTTTCAGAATAAATTTTTTAATAGGAAAGTTGTATTGGAGGTTTCCAGAAACAAAACTGGGAAAGAGCCAGGTTACTTCAGGGAAAATACCTCCCTTTCACACCAGTACTCTGAGTGCTAACATAGACCTAGGAGACATGTGATGCCAACCTATCATTACTAACCTGAAGAGCCATTTTGCCAGGGACCCAGATTTGCCATGACTGTTTTTTTGATTTCTGTCATCTATGCTCTTCTTTCCTTTCTTCAAATTTAATATTTTAAAAATATTTTAAGTTCTTTAAAATAAAAAATTTTGAATTTTTTATTTATTTGCGGTATTGGGAATCGACCCCAGGGGATCTCTACCACTGAGCTACATCCCCAGCCCTTTTTATGTTTTATTTTGAGACAAGGCTCTCTGAATTGCCCAGGCTGGCCTAGAACTTGTGATCCTTCCGCCTCAGCTTTCTGAGTTGCTGAGATTCCTTTAATTTTAAACATTAAGTATTACCAGTTGAAATTCTCTTCAGGCTCTTGAACTTCTTCAGAAAAGAATGGTGTTTGGTGAAATGAAAGATGAAACTTATTTGAACTGGGAAAAAAGACAGCAACAACACTTGACAAATGCTGTTTCTGAAAGTTTTTACTCAGAACTTGGAAAGTTTTGCATTATAATGGATCTTTTACATATAGATCATCTCATGCTTGTTGTTATACACTAGCAAATTTCACAATATTTTGAGTATGTATTTTTTATGAGTTTTGGATCTTTAAATTTTGAGTTTGAATTTTTTAAGGCTCTATTTGACCTAAGAAAACTAGATTTGTGGTTTTGAGCAACTTTGTTTTCCATATACTTTTCCATATAGTATGCAAATATATAGTATATTGAATGTAAATTTTCTTAAGTTATTTACCTGAGAATAATGTAGTTTTAAATGAATAAAAACTGTTAGCCTTGTAAGGGTCAAATATAAGATACTAGGCCGGGCATGGTAGCACATGCTTATAATTCCAGTACTTGGGAGGCGAGACAGGAAGATTGTGGGTTTGCAGCCAGCCTCAGCAACTTAGAGGGGCCCTCCGCAACTTAGTGAGACCCTATTTCAAAATTAAAAATCGAGCTGGTGGTGTAACTCAGAGGTAGAAAGCCCCTTGGTTTAATCCCCGGTACCACAAAAAAAATATGTAAGATACTATTAATAGAGTACCGTCCATCTTTATTATTCATAGTAGTTGCAATCTATAAAGGTGCCATGAACACCGAATTAGCAAATACTGAACCATTACTTCTAGAGAAAATACAGGGCCATGTTCTTGAAAGCCACTGGTCATAGTATTTTTTTTAATTTTTTAAATTTTGGTATGTATGTGTGGTACTGGGGATTGAACACAGGGGTGCTCTACCTCTGAGCTACACCACAACCCTAAAACTTTTCTTATTTTGAAACAGTGTCTCACTGAGTTGGCAAGGCTGGCTTTGAACTTGTGATCCTCCTCTCTCAGCCTCCCAAGTATTGGGATTATAGGTGTGCACCACTGCGCCCGGTTGGTCACACATTTTTGTCAACCAGTCAGTGTATAGCATTGTTTTATGTGTATTTCGGTTTACATATTACCAAATATGTATTGTTACTGCATTAGCATTGAACTCATGGCCAGCATCACTATAACTCATGCCTGAGTGAAGCTTATCTAGCACACATATTTTTCTCCATAAGGCATATCACAACCTTCTTGTACCTAGGAATACACAACACTTAGGAATACTTCAGTACTGTGCCGAGGGGGCACTTTAAACAGTGAGAACACCAACAGTAAGCACAAAAATGCAGAAAACATGGCGTTAAATAGACTGCAAAAAGGATACTTGTCTTATATAGCATGAGTACTGAAACCAGAAGGTCAAGTATCATCTTGTTCAACTTCAGATGGAAGCGTGCATATTAGGAGACTCACATTTTTCTGTTGCTCACGTGAGTATCTATGAAGACTAAGAAAATGCCACAAATTTTAGTTTGGGAGTTACAAGTAAATTTTAGTGAGTAGGTGAATTCATGTATACAGAATCTGGGAATAATGAGGATGGACTCAAAGTGTTTTAAAGAAGCTGTAATTGAACACTTAGAAATGTTCACATTTGAAAGAAAATTGCTCTTATTTTTGGGTATGTGGAGTTACTGGCTAAGCAGAGTCATCCTTACAGTTTTCATGCTCTCTTGTCCAGTGGAATAAAACTGGCTGCTTTGTCATTTTCTTTTCTGCCCTGCAGGGAGCAACCTATCTTCAGCACTCGAGCCCATGTCTTCCAGATTGACCCAAACACAAAGAAGAATTGGGTACCCACCAGCAAGCATGCAGTTACTGTGTCTTATTTTTATGACAGCACAAGAAATGTGTATAGGATAATCAGTTTAGATGGCTCAAAGGTAAGTTACATTTACATTAAATAATCTGTTTTGCCTTATCTTAATTAAAATATTTCCTGTTTAATTTTTAAAACTTATTTTGTGTGTGTGGTACTGGAGATTAAACCTGGGGGCATTCTACCTCCAAGCTCCACCCCCAGCCCTATTTTATTTTTTATTTTGAAACAGAGCCTTGCTAAATTGCTGAGGCTGTTCTTGAACCTGTGATTCTCCTCTATCAGCCTCCCAAGAACTGGGATTACATGTGTGGGCCACCATGCCTGGCTAAATTTGTAAAACTTTTAAGAAATAATACTGTTCATTCTTTGGGTAGCAACATTTTTTGCCCATCAAGTTTCTTGGACTAACCACCTTATATTGAGTTATATGCCAAAAATAGTCCACAAATTTGAGATTATTCAGTTTGTTTAATATTCATTGCATAGCTCTTATGTGTCAGTCAGGTACTATGGTAGGTAGTAGGAATATAGTGGTGAACAGAATGGCCATGATCTAGAATTCTAGAGGCTAGAATTATTTTCAGATACACTTCCATATTAGTCAGCTCTCTGTTACTGACAGGCTAATTATGAAGAGGTTTTGGAGGCTGAAGTGTGATGAGTGCTACCCCTTGCTTTCAGCACTGCACAGGGATAGTGATGGAGGGAGCATTGGAGAGCAAGTGATTACATCTTGGACCAGGAGCAGAAAGAGATGACAAGGGCCCGTCCAGCTCCTTTTAGAATAGCCCTTTCACGAGAACTTAGGGAGTCTCACAAAGAACGACCTTCCAAAAGCATACCTCCAGTGACCCAGATACCTTCCCCTAGGCCCCATCCTTGAAGGCTCTACAGTGCTTCCCCCAATCCTTTGAATCTTTGGGAGAAAGCAGTTAAACCATACCCAAACCATGGCAACTTCTGTAGGATGGTAGGCAGTTCAAAATCACTAAATCATATGAAGTCTTCAAAATCAGTACTAAAGCTGACAGTTCTTATCTCAAGATAACTTTTTTTTTTTTTTTGCATTACTGGGGATGGAATCCAGGGGCCTTCTACCTCCGAGCTACACCACCAGCCCTATTTTTTTATTCTTTATTTTGAAACAGGGTCTCACTAAGTTGCGGAGGGCCTCACTAAGTGACTGAGGCTGGCGGCGAACCCGGATCCTCCGGTCTCAGCCTCCCAAGTACTGGGATTACAAGTGTGCGCCACTATGCCCGGCTTCAAGATAACTTTAAGGACAGAAACGCTAAGGTTTTATTTTTGGGCGAGGGAGATAGAGTAACATTTACGAGCAGGGAGTGCCTGGGTTCAGCTCTCAGCTCCACCAATTACTGAGTGTTTTGACTTTGAGCAAATACCTCTCTAAGCCTCGTTGTTCTCGTCTCAGTGCTGGTAGTTGTAAGGATTAAATGAGTTAAGATCTGTAAAGCAATTAGTGCCTGGTATACAGTAGACCCTTCAAAAGGGAAGAAAACCCACTTTAGTATAACTGACTTCGATAAAGAAATCCCTAGGCCGGGCGTGGTGGCACACGCTTGTAATCCCAGTACTTTGGAAGGCTGAGATCGGAGGATCCCGGTTCGCGGCCAGTCTCAGCTCGCTCGCTTGCTCTCTCTCTTTCTCTCTCTCTCTCTCTCTCTCCCTGTCTCTCTCTCTCTCTCTACTTAGTGAGGCCCTCCGCAACTTCATGAGACCCGGTTTCAAAATAAAGTATAAAAAATAGGGCCAGGGGTATAGTGCAGAGGTAGAACGCCCCTGGGTTCAATCCCCGGTACCACAAAAAAAAAAAATAAGAAGAAGAAATCCCTGACATCATATTCTGGATAGAGTGTGCAGAAAGAGGGGGTTTCCATTCTCCTTCAGGCCTTCGAGAAGCCATGAGGCCTTTCCAGCTCCCAAAGTTTTAACAATAGTGTAGGAGTTAAAAGAAAAGACTGTAGAGCCAAACTGTTTCATTTGAATTTTTGTTTCACTACTTGGTAGTCATGTGACCTTAAGCAAGGTATTTTAACTTCTCTGTGCCTAATTTTTTTCATCTATAAAAAGGGAACTATCAGTTTTCTCATCTGTAAAAAGGAATTAATACAAATACCTACATTATTATACCATAGCATTGTTGTGAAGAATAAATAAATTTAGACAAAATCACAGGCGTGGTAGTGCACGCTTGTAATCCCAGTACTTGGGAGGCTGAGACCAGAGGATCTGGGTTCTTGACTAGCCTCAGCTACTTAGTGAGGCCCTCTGCAACTTAGTGAGACCCTGTTTCAAAATAATAGAATAAAAAATAGGGCTGGTGGTGTAGCTTGGAGGTAGAAGCCCCTGGGTTCAATCACCAATACCACAAAAAAAA
>PVJS01048527.1:0-15016 GCA_004027185.1 Glis glis
TCTCTCTTTCTCTCTCTCTCTCTCTCTCTCCTTAGTGAGGCCCTCCGCAACTTCGTGAGACCCGGTTTCAAAATGAAGTATAAAAAATAGGGCCGGGGGCATAGCGTGGAGGTAGAATGCCCCTGCATTCAATCCCCAGTACCACAAAAAAAAAAAAAACCTAAAAAGGGGTGGGTTCATTCCTGTGTTCTTATGGCTACTCTGTCTCAGTTCCCTCTTGATGGATCATCTTGTTCCCAAGAAAAGTTGCAGCCCATCCGATGAGAGACCTTCTTTTCCTTCTCTGATGGGTGGGGAGGGGGCATCACCACTCACAGCAGTGGGGGAATGGAGACAGCACCCCCAGAGAGAAATCTCCCCCGTGACCCAGCTCCTTCCTCAGACAAACCAACACATCATCTCATTACACCAATCTCCAGGGGCCAGAAAAGGATGTTTCCTTTCTTTCCCCAGAGGAGAAGCAGTCCAGGCCCCTGGGTCTGGGTCCCTTTTGGGTTTGAGGAAGCACCAGGCTTCCCCCTCTTGAGGATAAACAAGCAGATCTATTCCCCAGAACTTTCTAGAGACAGGGGAATTGGGTCCAGAGAGACCCAGTCATGCTTCCAGTTGGGAGAAGGGGACCCAGCAAGTGCATTTTTGTTAAATCCAAGTTAATTGCTTTAGCGACCTTCAGGGTCGTGCCCAGGGACATCTCTGTGTGACGCTAGGAGCCTAAATAAATAAATAAACAAACCGTCCTCCATGTCGCCCCCATGTACTATAATTGTATATTTATTCAGGATGTCGGCTCCTCCGAGCACCTGTCTTGAACAGCCTTATCTCCGCGTGAGCTCGTATAGGAACCAACATGTCCAGCTGTCGTAGCGCACAGCCTGCGGCAGCTTCGTGTGAAAATAAGGCAGGCGGCACCTGATTGGGGGAGAATTTTTAATCTCGACGATTTGTGTCTAATTTTGGGGGTGACCAGCCTGTCAGCTCCGGCAACCCAATCATTCTTTGAGGTCGACAACAGGCAGCAGCTGCCACAGCCTTGACACTTTTTTTTTATTATTATTTTTCAGGAGGAGATGGGGAAGAGGGCGTCGGGGGAGGGAGGGGGAAAAAGAAGAAGGAGGAGGAGAAAAAAAAAACCCTGCTGCTATTTTAGTCACATTTTCAAATCCTGTTTTAGTGCAAGAATTTAATTATACATATTTTCATCATTTCTTATACTCTGACATATTAATTAAAGATGCTCTAATTCAGTTTCCGCAGTACTGTTGGCTTACCCTGTAAAAACATTTTACCGTTTTTGTACAAATAAAAAATGAAAAGGTAAAGGTAGCAACACTCTCGGCTGTCGATACACATGTGCCCCCTCCCTCTACCACCCTCCTCTTGGTCACAGAAAAGTTGCGCTCATCTCTATTTTATAAATAAATGCATGGTGTCCACCCGGGCTACCACACCAAACAGGTTGGTCCTATAAAGGAAACCTACTGCCTTCCAATGAGGCCAGGAGCCCACCCTGGAGATGGGACAGGATGTGAGCGCATGATGGGGTGGGGGGCGTCCCCAAGGCACCAACTGAGGGACAGGCCAGCCGGCCAACCAGGGCGCACCACATGTGTTCTGTGTTCTGCAAACATCCCAAGTCTTTGTACAGTCTTTCTCATGGGTCTAACAAATGTCCAGGAGTGAGTATATTCTTCCCATTTCACTCCTGAGAAAGCAACTATTCACAGGAAATTAGGTAATATACCCAACCTATTGTCAGATATTGGGACCGGGTAGGGACAGGGGTCTTCCTGAGCTGTTGGATTGCAAAACACAGGTTCTTTTGGGGCTCAGATACCTTTGAGGGGATGTCTACACATAAAAAGAGGATGTCTATTGAGCATCCTCAGCGTCCTAGCACTCTACTGAGCACTGATATCGGGGTGGTGAGGGGACCAGACACAACTCTCTCCACACCCGTCTTAAAGGGATGATCTAGTGAGTTCCCTGTGACACCACTGTGACCTGACCCTGGTTGACAGGTGCCAGGGAAGGGATCTTGGGAGAGGAAGTGCTAAGCTGGAAGTGGAGGGATGAGCTGTTGGATCTGGGAGCTACTTCCTTGCTTGGCCAGAGCCAGGGTTAGCAGTGTGAGCATGGAGTGAAGGCACTTTAGTAGCCTGGGTGAGAGCCAAGCTGGCAGATAGGGAAGAGGAAGGCAGGGTCTCACCGAGATGCGGAAAGACATCTGGAACTCACAGAGATGTCTGTGTGTCCCAGGAGCCGGGGCGAGGCACTGAGGAGCAAGGGTGAGCTGGTCAAGAGCACGCTTCAGGAAAACTGTACTGTGTAGAATCCTGTCTGTCCTGGGCGCTTCAGAGTAGCTCTTATTCTAAATGTCAGTCCCATCCATGTAAGTATTTCTTGGCATGGATTTGTATATCTGACTTTTTTCAAATTCTGTGTTCTGTGTTTTCCCTTAGAAAACTTGGTCCCATTGCATATTGTTGGAAAGCCCCATATCAAAGCTGAACATATTTAGTAATCTGGAAACATTTTTTTTGGTGGTGCTGAGGATTGAACTCAGGAGCCTTTTACCTCTGCGCTACAACCCCAGCCCTATTTTATTTATTTTTTTTTAATTTGGAAACAGGGTCTCTCTAAGTTGCTGAGAGTCTCGCTAAATTGCTGAGGCTGGCTGCGAGCCTGTAACCCTCCTGTCTCAGCCTTCTAAGTACTGGGATTATAGGTGTGTGCCACTATGCTCGGCTGTAATCTAGCAATTTGAAGTCCACTATATGTTGACTTCAAATGACTTCCTCATTTTATCTTTCACATTTTTCCAGGCACAAATTCCTAGCCCAAACTACACATTTTTCTCTTCTTTTCCTCTCTCTCTCTCTCTCTCTCTCTCTCTCTCTCTCTCTCTCTCCAGTTTCTTTTCCTTCATTGACTTAGTGATCTGTCAAGATGATGTCAAAGACCTGTACTGGGCTCTTTCATACTGGGGATTACACCCATCATTATTTTACATCTGAGCTACACCCCCAGCCCTTTTCATTTTATTATTATTTATATTTTGAAACCTGGACTCGTGAAGTTGCTGAGGGTCTCTCTAAGTTGCTAAGGCTGGTCTTGAACCTGTGATCCTCCTGTCTTAGCCTGGCAAGTACTGGGATTACAGGCTAGTGTCACCATACTCTGGTAGAAGCATCCCTTTCTTCGGGAGTATCTCAAGCCCTAGCTGGGAGCCTGAGCAGGTCTATAGAGCAGCATCCCTACACATGCTGGGATCGCAAAGGGACACTGTGCATAGTTTCTGAAGGTTTGTAAAACATCCCGAAGACATTCTTGGTCTTTCAAGGTCAGCCAAAGCTGCTGCCTGAGGATTCTGAATCATCTTCATACCCCCTAAGCCAGTTGATTTCTTGTGCACCCCTAAATCCCCAGGTGACCTCAAGCCCATAATGTCATGTGGTTGAAGAACTCAGCTCCATTCTTCTTTTGTCTTTTCAACACCAGGTTTCTAGGAATAAGCAGACACTGATGTGTGGGAAGGCTCTGTAAAAGCTTTCAGGAAAAAGGATTCTCACGTGGTCATTTCTGTCCCTCACATGGCTCTTCAGGGTCCTCAGGCCTGGATCACCCCACCTTCAGTCACATTCCAAAACACCCACTCTCTCCTCCCTCCTCTGAGAGACCTGCTCATGTGCACACTGCTAGCTGGATACAGGTGCCCTGCACTGTGCAGAATGCCCCATTTGATAGACAGAGAGCAAACTGTCTCAGCTGAAGGGACTTGACAGAAGTCTGGCACAGTTGTGGGAAGCAAGCATATCTAGAGGGGCAGACAGCTTGGTGTGAGGAGTCACCCCGCTCTGACACCGAGGAAGGGGATACCCTGAATGTCCGAGCTCTGGACATTGCTTGAGGCTAACCGAATGCCTGGGGGAAGCAATTGACATTCCAGGAAAAGTAAATGGCAGTTCTTGCCGTCTACACGGGCCAGATATGGTGTCGGCGAAGGCGACTCCTAATCTACGAAGAGTCAGAGATGAAGGGGGAGAGAAAGAGAGAGAGAGAGAGAGAGAGAGAGAAAGAGAGAATGTGAGACAGAATAATGGCTTCAGATTCCTGACACAAGGACCACAGGCCCAAATGCACAAGGACAATCACCATGTCCAGCACTCAATGAATCTTTCACATTGAAATGATTTATTTTATTTTATTTATTTTTTATTGGTGCATTTTAATCATACATCTTGATGAAGTTCAGGGTGGTAAAGGCATACATGCACACAGCACTCATTGAGCCCCCCCAGTTCCCACCCCATTCCCTCCCCCTTCCCTCCTCCCGCGCTCAGCACAGTGACTGGCTTTGATAAGTTTGTGTATGTACATCATGTCCATTGAGGTGTTCCCCCATCTCTCTCAGTTAGGTTGCCTTCTTCCCTCATCTAACGTTTCCCCTCTTTTGTCTGGAGTCCCTCTTCTGTCCAGTTTCCTCCCTAGCTTCCATGTATTTTTTAAAATACATTTTTGGGGAAGATATTTTCTAAAAAGCACACAGAATATAGAAAGACGGGCATCTCTGGAGGTGGAATGAGAGATGGGAGTCCCTGACACTGGGGGTCACCCATTATAGGACACCTGTCTTTCGAGGAATCCCTCCACGTACCCTCTCACTCCTGTACCCAGAAGCGAAGCACTTGCCACATCCACATGGCCACCATGGCCACCGCACTCATGGCTGCTGCATCCTTCCCTGTTCTGTTCCGGTCCCACTGCCCTGATGCGTGCGTACACCCACACCCTTGTGTTCATCTCTCTCCCTCTGTGGAGCCAGGCCAATGAGTCTGTAGACCAGACGTCACTTTGGGAATCCACACCAGCTCCAGTTTGAGGGAAACCATAGAAGCATCCACGGCCTGTGCCATACCCTAGGCTCCCTGGTCCACCTTGCCTTGTGCTGCTGGGGCCGATCCTGGAATTCCACCTGGCATTGCTCCACATGCCCCAGCTATGTCTTCTCATCTCCTTCTGGGTATCAGTTGCTGGTGATTCTCTTCCGTGACCCTCAGCCTGAGGCATCCCAGCCCCTGGGACCTTCCACAGGGACTAGATTTCTCCTCTGGCTCGTGCTGGTCTTACTAGTCCACAGTCTGGACATTGCATGCAGACCTTTTCATTCCTTCCTATGTTGACATTTTCCTGACCAACGGGTGGCCTGGGGGACCAAGCCATATGCAAAGACTCATCCCAGGAGGCACCCAGGGCTGGTGTAGACCTTCCCAGGATCTGAATCCAGGAGAGTGGGCAGCTGAATCTAAACATCCTGAGAGGAGCCCTGGCTGGTCTGAGCACCTGCTATGTCCATGACCCTCTTCTGAATGGTTCTATTGGCCGGAGCTTCCATACTGCTCTGCCCAGTGTGTCCCCAGTCCCTTTTGCAGACTGATTGGACATTGGAAGTCAATCTGTTGCAGAAGCCACCAATGGGCTGGCCAGCGAGGTGGGCCTCTGAAATCACTGCCAATCAAGTATCGCCATGTTGGGTGGAGTCAGAATGAACCCATCATGGCCCCTCTTCAGGAGGACTTGACCTGGGCCTCCAAAGAAGAGAACTCGGTGGAGACAGGCGCAGCAGAGATAGCCACGGAGGGTGATCAAGTTCACAAGATGGCAGAGCCTATGGTGACAGGAGCAAGAACACCCCAGTGCCCAGCCACTGCCCCAAACCCTGAGGCCAGCATGGCCTGCCTGTGCACAGTTCTGCTTCCTCTTTCACTGGAAGCCTTTGTTGACTGCATCAACCTGACCATGTCTGTGTTTCTCAAAACCCCAAAGAACCAAGCTGGAATCCTATAGGCAAGCCAGAGCAAAGGGCCGAAGAAACCCAAGTGATGTTGTCTCAGTCAACAGTCTCACTGTTATAATCCAAAGACCTGACCACGTAACTTAGAGGAAGGAAGATTTATCTGCTCACGGTTTCCTTGGGGGATTTGGGGTGCAGTCCATGTGAGGCCGGGAACTGCAAATCTCAGGGCAGGGCGGTGGCAGTAAGCAGAGAGAGGGAGAGCGTTGGGGCTTTGCTCTTACATCATGGAGACCGGAAGGAAGAGAGCAACCAAGGGAAGGACAGAGCCTGATATAATCCCCAAGGTCACACCCCCAGGGACCCCACCTTAGCAATCAAGCCCTGCTTCTTACATTGCCTCCTTGTTTCTGTGAGGTCTGGGGGACATTCTAATCCAAATGATTACAGGAGTTCTTGCTCAAGAGAGAAAAGGCAAGATGGAAGCAAGAGACAGAGCCAAGTCGGGCGTGGTAACTCACACTTGTAATCCCAGTACTTGGGAGGCTGAGACAGGAGGATCGCAGGTTCATGGCCAGCCTCAGCTACTTAGTGAGGCCCTCTGCAACTTAGTGAGACCCTGTTTCAAAGTAAAGAATAAAAAATAGGGCTGGGGTTGTAGCCCGGAGGTAGAATGCCCCTGGGTTCAATCCCCAGTACCACCAAGAAAAAAAAAGTGACAGAGCCAGTGGACAGCCATGAGCCCCCACATTTGACAGGGACACTGCTGGAAAGTGACTGCCCCTGGGGCCTGTCTGGTTGGCAGGGAGCTGCCTGGTCCAGACAGATGCCCGAGCTGCAAAACCTCAGGTGCCCTGAACTTGGGGAGAGCACGTTGTTGATCGCCTTTGGCTTAAACACAAACCTCAGCATATACAAGCAGGAAAACCAGCCAGTTGGCAATGCAGTTGTGAATTCTCCCTCCCTCGGAAGCTAGAGGCCGCTTGGGTCTTTGGACTTCCCTGATCTACTTCCATCCAGAGCCGGAATGAGGCTTAAGCTGCTGCTAGCATGTCTGGACCACTCTGGAAAAGCAACGCTGAGTGCTGCTGCCGGAACGCTGGCAAAGAGGGATTAGGGAGCCTCTGCTGAGTTCTACCGCGCAGCTCCGCACTGCTATTAAGAGGGACGGATTAATATCAAGTTTCAGGGATCTGGGTGCTGACTGATACTGCTTAATTATCCAGATAACTGATCGGCATCCAAGCATGAGTGACGGCATAAATCCAGGGCCATCATCTTTTCTTTTTTTCTTCTCTCTCCTTTATTTTTTCCTGTTTTTTTCTTTCTTTCTTTTTTTTTTTTTTTTGCTTAGAGAGAAAGCATTTATTTATTTAAGTATCACTGAAATACATATTTTAAAGTGCTCATTAAACTTTAAACAGGAACGCCAGCCTTGGCAGTGGGGATTTTTGTTGTTTGGGCTGTCAGACTCATCGTGGAGATAGATGGGGGAAGGGGGTTCTGTGGCCCATCGTGGCATGTGCCACCTCCATGCTGTTTATTCCAGATTCCTCCTGCGAATTCAGAAGGGCCCTGTCTTGGAGCTTGGACCCTACCCTACCGAACCATAGGGCATGGCTGGGCCCTCTCCCGCATCTGCTCTCCCAGCCAGGATGGAGACCAGGATGCGGTGGCCAGGCAAACTCCTGGGCAGGCCCTCCCTCTGCCTCCAGCCTTCTGTCTTGGCTGGTAACTTTATCCCATAAAGACTCTGTTTCCCCTGTCTCTCTTGCTCTCTCTGTCTGCTAGACTCAGCTCCCCTGGAGCTTAATATCACCTCTGTTGCCCTGGTTAGTGCTCTCTGGCTCAGCGACACCCAGCTGAGGCTGGGGTTAAGGGTCAAAGGCAGGCCCAGTGGGGCTCCTGAGCTGCCCCTTTCCATGCCCATAAACACCCTTTCTGTCTCCTTTAAGACACATCTGCTTCTCACTTAGGAACCAGAGTCACTGTCTCCTAATAAAACAATAATTGTCCATCAGGCACCCAGGTAGAGACCAACCAGGCCTGCTGTCCCCCACTCTCAGGACAAGCCCCACAGCCCTCCATGCCCCTGTCTTGGGGCCTATGCTCCTCTCTTGTGACCCTGGCAGCCACTGCCTCCTATGTGGCACTCCTTGGCACCAGAGGCTTCCAGAACTCAGTGGATCCGGCAGTCCTGCCACCTGGCCTTCCAAGAAGGGATCTTGGCCTGGATGGTCCCTTCTCTCTGCAAGGCCAGCCACTACTCACTTTCATGACAGTCGGTGTTCTCAACCTGCTCCCCACACCAGGCTCACCTAGGAGGTGTTCACAGGGGCTCCCAGCCTCATCCTGGGAGTACAATTCAGGTGCTGTAGGTGAGGTCTGGCCATCCATGTATCTCCAAGATTCCTGGGTGTTTCATGTAGAAATCCCTGACCTGGAGGTAATCCTTTCCCAGAGGGTCAGGCTAGCTCCCCCGTGGGTCTCCAGCAGAGCCCTGCGCACACCAAGGCAGGTATGAACAATCATGGCACCCACTGCCATGGGTTGGAGCAAGAGCTGAGTACCAAGTGTTCATCTTCTCCACAGACTCATGCAAAGTGGTTGAGAACAGGAACCATCAGCCACCTAGACCCAGGAAGCAGGAGCGAGATGACAGACATGTACTCACAGGGGCAGCCCAGCCCTCTCTAGACCACACGATCCCTGCAGGCAGGGACTCTTATGGTTTTAATTTAGAATGTTCCCCTAGACCTCCCAGAAACAGAGCAGATATGTTGGATGCGGGGTCCCTGGGGGTGTGGCCTTGATGATTACATATGGACCCTCCTCCCCCTGCTCGTTCTCTCTTGCTTCTATCCTCCTCTGGGATGTGAGAGCAGAGCCCTTGTTCTCTATCTCTCTCTGCCTCCCACCACCATGCTCTGAGCTTCACTGATATAACCTGGCCTAAGATGGACTGAACCCCTGAAACCTCCAGAACTGTGAGCAAATAAATCTGCCTTCCTCTAAGTTGTGGTCGTCAGGTGTTTTGGATCACTGCAGTGAGAATGCTTACTGAAACAGGTCAGGGTCTGCAAGGGTAGACCCAGGCAGACAGGGAGGAGGAGTTTTCCAGACAGAAAACAGCATACCTAGTCCTTCTTTGTGTGTAGCATACCACGTGGAGGGTCCAGGGGGGTGATTCTCAACTGTGGATGTAACATCTGGAGACACTTCTGGTTGTTAGTATTTGGGGTGGAGGTGCTATTGACATCATTGAGTGGATAGAGGCCTGAGACGGTGCTATTTGACAATGCACAGGACAGACCCCACGACAAAGACATATGCAGCCTCAAATGTAAACAGTGCCTGCATTGAGATGGCCTGGGTTTAGAGGGCAGCCAGTGTAGCAGTGTAGCTAATGAGGAGAGAAGATGAGAGTGCCTAGTGGCCCCCAAGCCTGGGGACAGGGATGACTATGCAAAGCCTGAGAGACCAGGGGAAGCCAATGCAGGAGCTGGGTTGGGGGTGGGCTACCATGTTGAGAGATGGCTTCAAGGAAGACTCCACTGAATGCCAGGAGAGTAGAAAAGAGGTAAAGGCCACTGGTTCTGATGGAACTTAAGGTTGACTTCCTGGGCATGAGACTAGTCCAGACCCATACACCTCATACCTAGAAGGTATAATTGGGATAGCACTATGTTTGCATTAATAATCTGCTGTTGCCATCTTGAAATTGTTGGTTTTTGATCAAGGGACCCCACATGCTTCTTTTGCACTACGTTCTGCAATTTATGTAGCCTATTCCATTGAGAAATGGCAGCAGCAGGACCAAGGGTTGAGATAAAAGAAGAGAGAGATTTAAGATGGCCATCAACATGATGTAGTGGGAGACTGGCTTTAGGGAAGAGGAAGATGAAGGCATATTATTTTCACATTTAGTGTTAGCAGATAGGAAACCTGCTCAGAGAGACAACCATCATCAAAATAGGACACATTTATATTTTATAAATGTGTCTTGCAAGAGGTGTCCATCCCAGAGCACTTTTAGAGTGAAAGGAAGACATGCTGGCAATTAACCCAGCAGAGAAGGCCCAAACCCAGACTGTCCTGGGCACGCCAGAGCAGAGGGTCACTCTGTTTGAAATGGGCACGCCAGAGCAGAGGGTCACTCTGTTTGAAATCATAAAAGGTCACACATGAGCACATCATTATTTTTATTGCAATGATAACACAGTTATAGTGATAATTAACATAATAATTATGTGATGAGTTATTTTGACTTTATTTTATTTGCTTATCCTGACTTTACAATTTTATTTATTTCTATCTTCCATAGTCCATTAAAGGAATGGCTTCTGAAAGCAGCTCATAGCACAGGTGGGAAATGTCAAAGTCATGCTTATCTTTTCCACTTCCTTCTCTCCTGTTAAGCTACTGGCTCAGCCTATGTGCATGGAGATCAGTCAAGGAACACTCTTCTTCAGTCATCTGCACCCACCACTGGTGGGCAAGATAGGCATGTGAGGGCACCCTGTCCATCACCCTGCACGTAATGCTATGGGTGTGTGCACATAGGTGTACATAGTCACTCCTGGTGTCTGCAGGGGATTGGTTCCATGGTCTCCCCACAGATACCAAAGTCCTCAGATGCTCAAGCCCCTTATAGTAAATGGGACAATGGTTGCATATAACCTATAGACATCTTCCCATATACTTTAAATCTGAGGAAAGAAGAGGAAATGCTTTCCTCTGCTACCTATAATACCTAACAGTAGACTACCTAGAAACCCTAATGCAATATAAATGCTACATGTATAGTTGTTGTTCAGGGAATAGTGACAAGAATCTGTACCTGTTTGACACAGATGCACATTTTTTCTGAATATTTTTGATCTGAGGTTGGTTGCATCTGTGTATGTGGAACCCATGGACATGGAGGGCCAACTGTATGTTTCTAGAACTTTCTTTAAACTGCATATGAATTTTTATTTGAAATTTTTTTTACATTTAATCAGCTTTGGTCAAAGAAAAGTGTTCACTAAGGCTTTACCCCTAGAAGAACTAAAAGGTGACCTAGCTCCTCTCAGGTAAGCACACACCAATAGTCCTTGGAGGCAGTGGAATTAGAATTCTGGAAATTGAAATCATGGGAAAGGGTGCTCATAGACCTTGGTTTTTTGTTTCTTTGTTTGTTTTGGGTGGGAATGCCAAGAGAAAAATAACATCAAAGTTTGTTATTTCTAAATCTTTTAAATTATAAAATATATTCAGCATACAGAAAGAGGGCATATAACACACTGGACACCATTGTCCCATCCATACATTCATCTGTTGAATCATAATATCATCTCTCTCTCTCTCTTTTATTTTCCTAAATAAATTCATCACCATAAATACAATTAAGTCTTCCTGTTTATCCCATTCCCAAACATTTCTTTCCTTCTCTCCTCCAAGTCAAAATATTTGCATATTACATTTATCCTTCCTGTATAAATTACATACTTTCTTTATTACCCAAAATTGTAATAAATTCTATTTTGCTTAATAGTAAACTATATATTATTTGTGTCATGTGATACTCAATATCCAGCAAATTGCCATTTTCCTCCTGTTTTTCTAAACACAACAATTTTGAGGTTTTTATTATGTTATTACATGTATTTCTGGTTCACTCATTTTAACTACTTTATGGTATTTGAGGGTATGAATATAGTACAATTTTAATATATTCTCCTGTTGATAGATATTTGGGTTGTTTCTATTTTCTGTTGTTGAAATGTCACAATGGAAATTCTTGTATGTTTCTCCCCATGTGTAGTTTCTCTAGGGTATGTAGCTATGAGTGGCATTGCTGCATTGCTGGGTCACAGAATAATGAATGTCTTCAATCTAACTCGATATTACCATTTATTTTCCAAAGTACTTGTACCACCTTATACTCCCCCAGCTATGCCTGAGAAGCCCCTCTTATACATATTGTTTCAATTTTTAGTATTAGCTATTTGCTTTTCTTAAATGTGCCATTATTTTGGCACTTTTGTGCCTGTGATTTATAGTGACAGTGCACATCTTTTGATGTCTTTATCTGTCCAGATTTTCTTGTGATGAATTTCTTATTCATACACTTCATCAGCTTTTTCTCTAGTTACCTGTATTTTTCTTAGAGTTTTATAATTATTCTTTATATATTCTGGACACTGATGCCTTCTTAATTCCATTCATTACTTCAAATGTTCAACTATATGGTGCCATTTAGTAAACTTTAATGACAACTCTTTAGTTTGATTTGAGATTTATGTGTCCTATATTTGTAAAGAATTTTTAACTAACTTAAGACCATAATGATATTCTTTCACTCCCCCCCCCCTTCAGATTTTATTTCAACACTTAAATCTTTAACACACTGAGAATGTATTTTAGTGAATGGTGTGAGGTAAAACTAATTCTCTCTGTTTCTGGAGGCAAAACCAATTTTCATGCACCATTCACCAAATAGTCTGTCATTTCCTGATTATGCCAGGGACAAATAGACAACTCATCACGCTCAACATCTCTGCAAGCTGGCCTTCTTTCCTCCAGTCACCTTCCAAGAGTCATGGTGCTATGTAACAGCTCTGGGAAACAGAAAACAAATGGTCAAGATGTGCACACTCCCATTCCAGACCATTAGATGCCTCCTACAGGCAGTACCCCGTCTTCTCCACTAGTGTGAGTGGGTTTATGGAGATGGACAGAGAGGGCATATGGGAAGGATGCTGGAATCATGAGATTGAAAGGATATGCTATGGTCAGAATATTTATGCCCCTCCCTCCAAAAATTCATGTATTGAAACCTCATTCCCAGTGTGAAAATGTTAAGAGGTGAGACCTTTAGAAGGTGATTAGGGATAAGGTTGGAGCCCTCAGGAATGAGATTAGTGAGCTTACTGAAGAGACTCCAGAGAGCTGCCTCACTTCACCCTTCCTCCACATTAGGGACTCAGCAGGAAGGCATCTTCTATGAGGAACAGGCCCTCAGTAGACACCAAATCTTCCGACCCCTTCATCTTGAACTTCCCAGCTTCCAGAACTGTGAGGAAAAAGTTCTATCACTTATCATTTTTGTTATAGCAGCAGAGATGGACCAAGACAGCTTATGCCCTTGAATTGCAACTTCTTTTTTTTTTTTTTTGCGGTACTGGGAATTGAATCCAGGGGCGTTCTACCTCTGAAATACACCCCCAGTCCTATTTTTTTATCTTTTATTTTGAAACCAGATCTCACGAAGTTGAGGAGGGCCTCACTAAGTCGCTGAGGCTGGCCGCAAACCCGGATCCTCCGGTCTCCACCTCCCAAATACTGGGATTACAAGCGTGTGCCACCACGCCCGGCTTGAATTGCAACTTCTACAAGAGGCACATGCCAACCAGGGATTCCCCGAGGTAGACATTTATTCCTATTGTGTTAAGATAGTGTGATATGTTTCTGGTATAGCAGTTGTCATTTTCTAAAATAAGATGCTTGCTAACAATCTATATTACCATTTCTGTAATGAATCAAGTTTCCATGTGTGCATAGGTCAAGTTCTGGGTAATCTGGCCCATTGGTCTCTCTGCACTGATGAGCACTAGTGTAATTTTACAGTAAACATTCATCTCTGAGAGGCTATGTCCCA
The DNA here is from genome assembly GCA_004027185.1 of Glis glis. Lineage (NCBI taxonomy): Eukaryota > Metazoa > Chordata > Mammalia > Rodentia > Gliridae > Glis > Glis glis. The sequence goes on from PVJS01048527.1 coordinate 13,434, forward strand.
CCACATTGATATTTAAGATTGTGTTGGCTTTTCTTGGCCCTTGACTCTATTATATAAATTTTGGAATGAGTTATCAAGCTTTGTGAAATGCCTGCTGAGATTTTGATTGTAATAGCATTGAACTTATAGACTGAATTGGTTAGAATTGAAATTTCAACATCATTATGCCATTACAACAGAGCATGGTGTGTGTGTGTGTGTGTGTGTGTGTGTGTGTGTGTGCATGCGCGCGCGTGTGTATAAGGAATAAAAGCAATATTTTTATATAATTCTTAAAAAAATTCAGGAAGATTCATTAAATAATGTTTTGCATTTTTGGTTGCTATTGTAAATTGTATATTCTTAAAACAACCCTTTCTGATCATGGGTCTTTTTAGAAAGATGACTGATTGAATAAATTGGACATGAATCTAGCAAACTTGCTGAAAGTCTCTTATTAATTTTTTCAATAGCGGCAGTTTTATCTCTTCTCTTACAAAATATCTGTGATTTTATTTATTTATTCATCTTACTTCCCATTCCAGGTAGTCCAAAATGGTGTTGGATGAACTGGTGACATAGGAGTCATTTGGTCTTTATTTAAATATTATTGGAATTCAAGTGTTTTATTAGTGAGTATAATGCCACTTTTTTTAGAATTAGAGTTATTTTCTGGCTTTCTAAGAGAGTTTTTACAAAATTATAAATTGGTTTTGAATTTCATCAAAAACTCCATAAATATTGATTTTTATGTGGTTTTACCCCTTTATTCGGCTAATATAGTGAAATGTATTAACTTGTCTCCAAATTTAAAATTATCCCTACATTACTAGGTTAATCCTAAATTGATTTTTTCACACAATGCTTAATTCACTTTGTAGTATTTTATTTCAGATTATTTCATTTATATTAATTTATAATCTTAAGCAAAATTGCTTGTAATTTTCTTCTTTTATGGTATCTTTTTCTAATTTTCTTGACAAGATTGTTCCAACACCAAAAATAAAATGTATAATATTCTCTCACTTTTTTTCTTCTATTGATCAGCTAGAAGAAAGCAGATATTAAATCTTCCCTGTTTGATTGAACTTGCAGGTAAAATCTATTCAAGTCCCCCTTTTCTGTTTTATAAAGAGTAATTATTAACTAAGTGATTTCATTTCTTTTTTTTTTTCTTCGGTATTAGGGATTGAACCCAGGGGCGTTCTACCTCCGCGCTACACTCTCGGCCCTATTTTTTATACTTTTTTATTTTGAAACCGGGTCTCACAAAGTTGCGGAGGGCCTCACTAGGTGGAGAGAGAGAGAGAGAGAGAGAGAGAGAGAGACAGGGAGAGAGAGAGAAAGAGCTGAGGCTGGCCACAAACCCGGATCCTCTGGTCTCCGCCTCCCAAAGTACTGGAATTACAAGTGTGTGCTACCACGCCTGGCGTGATTTCATTTCTTAAAAATGGCTTTCCTAGTTCTTTGTGAAGTAAGTTTTGTGAATTTGCTATTCCTAGGATATTTTTCCATTTACATGTTTTTCAAATGTACAGCATGAAACTACTCATGGTTTCCTCTTATATTTTCAATCTCTTTTTTTAAAAAAAGTTTGACACTTT
>PVJS01048528.1:0-15017 GCA_004027185.1 Glis glis
TAACTTAGTGAGCCCCTGTTTCAAAATAAAGAATAAAAAATAGGGCTGGGGGTGTAGCTCAGAGGTAGAATGCCTCTGGGTTCAATCCCCAGTTCCACAAAAAAAAAAAAAAAGAAGGCACACAATCCAGATGTGGATCTGAAGTGCAAGATATAAAGGTTCATCCAAACCTAGGGAGAAAGGTGCTCTGGTGATATAAATTATACCAGTCCCTGAACATTAAAAGTTCTAAAGTCATCAACCTTACCATTTAAAAAACAAGATCAAGAACAGTCAGATATGTGGGCAAAGTCTCCCAGCAGATTATTCAACAGTGGTTGAGCTGTAGCTGAAATTTGGAGTATTGTCACTAATGACTACCATGGGCCGGCTTCTGATGAGCATCGTTTCTTTTTATCTCTTCATGACACATTCACCCAAGAAACTCCTGACTCAGCTAAATGGTGCTTCCCTGAAGAATGTATTCTTCCTATAATTGAATGCTTTCTTTCAAATAGTACTGAATATCTATCAGTTTTCTTATAAAAATATTTCAGTATTACTCAATATTTGTTCCATGTCAATATTATCCACATGACCAAAAATATCTGTGTGATAGAATAGATACTAATGGGAATTTTGAGACAGATGGGTTGTTCTGGGGAGGAGCCATAAAAATAAAGCCTAATTTACAACAAATGTGTTTAAAATTCCTTAATGCCTTTTCAAGACAAATAAAAAATTTGTAAGAATGATAAGCTAATATCTGACTAGAAGAGAATTGGTAGCAAATAAAAATATAGTTGTCTTCAATGTCTCAATTAAATACAAAAGCAGCAGATAAAATCTGATGGGTAACAATAAAGCTCTCTCTTCTAGTGAAATTTCCATCTAGATTTAATTTTAGTAAGTAATAATAAAATTGACATTTGAATATGCTATGCAAGTCACTTATAGTAATAGCATCTAACATTTATTATAACATGCCAGGTACTGTTAAGTGCTTTACGAGTATATTTTCATCACATCCTCAGAACAAACCTATGAAGAACTATTATCCCCATTTTATAGGCGAGTTCACTAAGGCACAGAATATTTAAGTAAACTTGCACAAGGTCACACAGGAAACAATTTGTAGATCCAAATATTTCACCAACTAAACTAGCTCCTGATCACTACATTAAGCTGCCAGTAAGGTGACAACGTAGTGAATGTGCTTTGCAAATAGTAAAATGTGCAAATGCAAGGTTGCGCTAAGAACACAGACTGTTGTAGGATAGAGAACCAACTCTCCTTTTAGCTATGAGAGCCTGAGTACATCACTGAACTTCTCCAAGGTTCAATTTTCTTTCCGTAAAATAGGGATAATGAAGAAACAGGTCTTACTTCATAGGACTGTTAGCAGGACTAGGGGCATTCTGTATGTAAAGAGCAGAGTGGGCCAGGCGTGGTAGCGCACGCTTGTAATCTCTCTCTTTCTCTCTCTCTCTCTCTCTCTCTCTACCTAGTGAGGCCCTCTGCAATTTCCTGAGACCCGGTTTCAAAATAAAGCATAAAAAAAATAGGGCCGGGGGTGTAGCGCAGAGGTAGAACGCCCCTGGGTTCAATCCCCGGTACCGCAAAAAAAAAAAAAAAAAAAAAGAGCAGAGTGCTTGGCATATAACAAGCACTCAATGTTAATACTATTACTAAGAATTATCCTTACTTTCATAAATGCTCATCTTAGGGGGTATTTTCTAAAATAAATAAGATCCGCCAATACTGGGATAATGAAAGTTTATGAAATTAAGATTCAAAGTATATGAGAGCACAATTTTGAGAAGGAAATGTCTAACTGCTTTAATACCATCATCAAACATTTACTTAAAGTGCCTAGATATACATGAAAATAAATACACTAGGCACTATATGAACTTATCAAAAGTCCCTGACACCAAAAAACACACCATTAAGCAGCAAGACTATGTAATGATGTTACATTCACATGAGAAGTTATTACATCAAAATGAACCTTAAGTGCACACAGCTTTCATTACAATTTGGGTTTTGAATATTGGACTTTGATCCCTTCTATCCATGGGATTATCCTGAAAACATATTAGCTCTGATAAATCAATTCTGCTGAATGGGCACAAGTGGCAAAACCTCCAACTTTGGGATTTTTCCCAACCAGATGCACCTATGGTCTTTGTTAAGCACCTCCCCCCACCCCCAGCTTTTCTAGTGTGATAGTATCAAAAATATGTAGAGGAAGAAGCTTGAAAATAATACTTCTCCCAAATCTAGTGTGGAGCAATATTCAAGAGGAAATGAGTTGTACTTTCCACCTTCTTACCTCCCTACACCCCCCTCAAAAAATATTTTAACTATCTTGGTACTAACAATCTCTTAATTAACCAAGAGAAAAAGTCAAGAGAAGAGTTGGAAGCACAAAGGAAAAGGATACAGAAACAAATGATAAGAGGGAGGAGAAATGAATTTGGAAAGGTGAAAATTCCAAAATAATTATACGTAAGGTTAAATGAAACATCTTTATTCTGCATTCTACCACATGCCTAATGCTTTAGAAACCAAATAGCTACTCCTAAAATTGTCCATCCATATTCCTTTTAGCTCCTCAAGTCAGAGAGAGGAGAAAGAACACAGTACAGAATTTTGTCTAAGAGCATAGCCAACATCACGCTGCATATATCTTAGGGCTTGGCTTGAGATCAACTATGAAAACCTCAGCTAAGTCATAATTCTGGTAGACTATGGATTAAAAGTAGCTTCTACAACTCCAAAAAAAGGGTCTAGAATATCTCTTGGGCCATTGCAAGAAACCTGGAAAGCTAATTTCTAAGATTTTAGAAGCTTTCTACCTCATTTTCAGGAGTCATGCAATATGAAAAGATCTTTTGCAACTCCACAACAGTGAATGATATCCTTTTGTGCTTACTTCGACACATATTTCCCATAACATCTAGAGCAAAACTCCTCTTTCTCTACCCATAACTTCAAGCCATAGCAAAACTAAAAACCTTTCTGCTACTGCATCTGTGGTGTTAAAGGAAACTGAGAGCAGCCTACTGTCCATAAAGCAAATACATTTTGTATTAAAAAAAACGTGAACATACTCTCCAGCAATAAAAGCAATGTGTTCAACAAAAAAAGCTTATATAAACTAGGCTAAAATACACAATTTACACATTTTTCTTCTTAAAGTAAGGAAGAGTGGGGAGAAAAATAGAGGTATGAACCAAAAAATGGTTGTTGTGTATTAGTGATATCTGCCTGCTTTAATGAAGACTTGCCCACTGTGAGCCAGACCTCATCCAGCTCTCACTTGTACGATTCAAACTTCAGAAGTGCAAATCTATACCTGTTGCTATTTCTATTCTTCCATCATTTAGCAATGGAAGGCATCTTTAGGAAGGTAAGTTGAATTCTATAGAAAAAACGATTGATCAAATAGCAGCAAAAGTAGATACTAATTTATAGCCAAGATAGATCTCAGTATAAAATAAGTGGTTTCTGATGGCTCTTCATCTACTTAATTACTCCTCACTACAACAACAAAAGTCATATTAACATCTGTTAAGACAGCCTATGTACAGAAAATCTTCTGGCATAAATTTCTTAAGCTTTTTGTCCTCAAGCGCCTCAAGCCGGGGCCTCAAAAATGACAGAGCTTAAGAGTCGAAATAAAACCAAAAAGTAAAGATGAATATGAGAAAGGAAGAGGAGAACAAATACTTTCTAACTACTTGTTTGTTCTACCTTTTAAAACTGATCCCGGTATAGCTTCTGTTATCTGTCATGATCCATTAATTTGGCTATTATGATAAAACGCTCCCAATCTCTCTAGGCCCTTCTAATGCAGGAAAGTCCTGACATGGTGCTCTTTTTCCTACATGACCCAGATGAAATCTTTTGATAGTCTATGGAACCTTCATTTTCTCTTTCCAAAGTCCTGTTCTGAATTATTAAGGAGGAGACAAACTATGAATGGTTCTGAGGAAACAGGTGGGTGAAGTAAGGGACTTTCAGCAACTGGGGTACCCTCCTCCAATGTCAGGCTATTTTTCTTTCTTTCCTACAGTATTTAACAAGTAAAGCAGAGTGGGAAGAGCTGATAAAAAGATGAGGTGATGCAGCAAAGACCTATCCCAAGACTTTTAAGAATCCTACTATCTTTTCACTAATTATTGTCTGGAAAATATCTTTGAAATGTCTTGTGTGTAGGAATGCATAAAAGATAACACCTTGCAAAAGGAAAACATACAGTTTTAATAATGTGCAACTAATGAAGATGGTTTATAAATGAAATACCACCTACACATTTAGTCCTAAATATATTATGCTATTCACCATTAAAATTAGACCTAAGTACAAGTTTTCCATCTGTGGAAAAGTAATCTGTTTTTAAATTAAAGAGAAATCATTACTTCTTAAAAATATAACTATAAAGATATAATTCAAGTGTAGCTGCTCACAGTCACTGAATAAGTTTAAATTTGATAATAAAACATTTACGTTTCAACCAATGCACCTTTGTTGAAGCACATTTAGCTGAAATAACTTTGAGTCTGGTTTATTTCCATCACATATAGTACATTTTTCCAACAAGAGCATGTACATTCAATATAGAACATTTCCAGCAATAGTTACAGTCTTTCTAGTTTCCTTTCACAGTATATTTTAGTGCAAAGCACTGAGAGGGTAAATGTTTTTCTAGCTATAGAAGCATTTTATTATAACCTTGTGGAACTTTAACATTTTAAAATATTATACAAAAAGTATATAGATGGACAGGGTCCCTTCTAAGTACAGGTGTGAACCTATATAAAACATGGTGTATTTTCTGCTGTACCTTTTAAAGTTATAATTTGACACAAATTACTAAAAAATAAAATATTCCCTAAAAAGTATAAAATGTTGATACATTAAAAACCTGCCCAAAATTTCATAAAGATAGATGTACTTCTGTTTTTCCTAAAATCTTGATTACAAAAATGGACAAGAAGTCATTATTTTCTAAATTTTACAGTAGGAATCAAATATATCTAAAGTGTCCATTTAAAATTTTTCTTGGGAGAAAAAAAAATCAGGGTTTATACCCCAATCTTCCATTTTTAGAAATATTTAAAGAAATAAACTAGTATCATAAGAAGTGGTTGTGCATGGATTGTCGGCACCCACAAAATATCAGTAAGCTATTTACTCCCTTCATATTAATACTAGTAAGTGTGGTCTTTAAAAAAATAAAAACTGAAAAATAAGGCTGCATCTATCATTAAAGTGCTTTGTATAAAATTTAAAGAAAAATAGGGGAATGTTTAATTTTCATAAAAATCTCAGATGCTTACAAATGAAAAAATGTGATAATCCATGCATGAAAATGAGCTGGAATTTTCCTGTAGTATATATTTTAGAATAAAACTTTCAAACATTTAAGTGCTAGAGAACAAGTTAGAAATAAGTGGGTGTAAAAATAATTACAAATGTTTAGTAGACTAAATATTTATAATGTGCTGATACTAATTTGTCTTTTGTTCCTAACATATACTCTCTAGAAAATCATATATCTGTACAACCCAGATGAAAACTTTGCCAAATAAAATGAAACAAAACTAAAACCACTAAGATATAGTCTCTGTCAATTAAAAACTGACATTTTCTTCAGGTTGTTGATCACTTTAATCAACAAATTACTTGGAAAACAAAATTTGCGACATTTTTGTAGAAATTGTAGACCAAATTCACAAGGTCAAGGTGGTTAGCTGATGGACTGAGATGACGGTATGTAATGTCACAGCTACTTGAAAGTGCTGGAATAGGCATTGCCTTAGAAACAAGTAGATAATTATTATTTTAGTCAGAAAACAGCAGTTACAGTTGAAATTTTATGAAAATGTTTTTCTTTTTTTTTTTTCCTCATAGTACCATGTGAAGACGTTTAGTGGTTCTAACACCAATTTAAAGTCTTTCCACAAAAATGAACTCCAAACCTTTTTCGTACATCACTTGAAGTTATCTGAGGAGAAATGGGAATAAATGAACACTTTGAGTTTACCAATAAAATCTTGGTCTTAAAATAATACAATAGTAAATGACTTCTAAAGGATGGTTTTATGTCAAGTTTTCTACACAAATAAAAAAAGATGTGTGATAATCAAATCACAACATTTAACCTACTTGGCACTCAAACTAAGTATTTTGCTTTAGAACCTGACTCTGAAACTAATTTAATACTCATTAAATACATTAGAATCCTTAATATGAGGGACACAGGTACTGAAGGTGAGTTTTAAAAATATAGAGACTTACAAAAACAAGTATATGGAGTCTATTCCTTATTTTATACTGCCTTTTAAGAATCTACATTTGTTCCAAAACCTTTAAAAAGTAGTATTTTTCTTTCTTCCAAATAGAGATTTTACTTTTCTTGTAATGCACAACCAAATATATATATATATATATATATATATAAAATACATTTATATTCCTACTTAGTAATTAACTATGTTGAAATGATCGCAAAAAGTTTATTAAACAGAGAGGAAAAATAAAGAGTATCTGAACCTAAATAATCATTTTTTTTGCTAAAGATCAAAACTAAAAAAGTCATTAACACTCACTCCCAATGAAAAGGGAAAAAAAAATCTAAACTTTACCAACTCCCCTTTGCCTGGAAGCACTATTATAAGTAAATAATAAATGTTAATCATTCTAAATTCAATTTGGGGATTTTTTCTGAATGCAGCAGTTTATTTAGCCATCATAGGTTAATTTTTATAATAATTAATGTCTCAAAAGATTTTTTCCTATAATCATTGCCCTCACAAATTCATTTTAATATATTTCACTTTCCTACACTGCATTAGTACACTAAGTCACTGAATCAAATTAAACCTGTGCAAAGTTAGTTAAACAGAAGACTTCTATTGTAAACATAAGCCAAAATAAAGTATGTATTTTACAACAGTAAAAGGAAAGGACTGACCCTGTGCCATCTACCCATAACTATATTGCTCTGTCCTGTGGAAGGTAAGTTCTGAAGTAAACTTTTGTTCCCAAGCCACTGGAATAAAGGTCACTCAAGAGGTAAATGCAATATGCACATCACTCTTGCAGTTCCCACTATAAGTAAATGCTATAAGATATATGGAAGCAAATATGTGTTAAAATGGAACCAGCTATAAATAATGGTCAAATGAATTTTTTTTAGTTCGATGGGGGGAAAAAAGCAAAACTCTGTAACTGTTCCTCACCAGACAAGAGCCTTAGATCTTGTACTTCGGCCTTTGGTTTTGTTTCCTTCAGGTGAATTGGAAGCATTTGCCTTATGAGTTTTCTTATGATGTTCAAGATAAGTCTTTTTGGCAAATGCCTTTCCACATTTATTGCATCTGTGAAGAGAAAAGTTTTTTGTGACTTTTACTTCAATACCGACGTCAGTTACTTCATACTTTTTACTAGGAGAGTTAGAAGTGCCATCGTGTTTTGAATCACTATGTTTTGCTTCGTCCCTGGAAGGGCCTCTTTTTGCCACTTTATTTAGAACAAAATCAATAGGCTTTTTTATAGCTCTGATCTCTAAACTGGCTGTTATTTTCCCAAGATAGCGAGATGACTTTTTATGAACCACAGTTATATGTCGTATCACATCACGTTTCCGACGAGTTTCATAAGTGCAAAGAGGACACTTGTAGAATTTAACATAAATGTTATTTCCATCTGTGTGCAACTCGATGTGTTTAGTCAAGTTCTGTTTGGAAGTAAACTGACGTTTACAAAGTTTACAGTAAAGCTGCTTAAAGTCAAAGCCAGCTGAAAGTTTTGGTTTCCTGGTTTTTTGCTGGCCACCTGCAGCTGATGGACTAGTTGATTTAGGGCTTTCAGAGTCTTGTTTAACTTTATTTTTCTGTGCTGCCGGTGTGTTCTTTTTTTCATTTGAATGATTTGTTCCCTTTAATTCATTCTGTGGAGAATGGGTAATGGAAGGGGGTGAAGATTCTACAGAATCTGCTGGTTCAACTTTAACTTTTATTTCTGAACTGTTGGCAGTATTATTAGGGCCTTTCTCTCTTTTAGAGTTTGTTCCAGAAAGAGTTATCTTGTGGACAATTTGCATATGTCTTTTAAGCATTATTTGTGAACTATATTTCCTCTTGCAAAGGAGGCATTTGCATGCAGTTAAATTGTATTCAGCCTTTGAAGACGACTTTTGTTTTCGAGTCTTAAAAGATTTTTTAGGAGAAACAGAATCCAGGAACAAAGGTTGCCCAGGCTTTGTTGCTATATCAGGAGTAATTGAATCCCTCCTTAGTCCTCTATGAACTTCATCAAAATGCCTCCTTACATTCGCTTTTGTAGCAAATGATTTACAACATACTGGACAACTCCTACTTAATGAAACTAGAACATTCTTACTGCGTCCTTTAGAGGATTGGTTTGGATTCTTTCGTGTTTCAATGAACTTTTTTAGTTCTTCCATCTTTTTCTTGTGCACTTTTCGAATGTGACGACGAACACCTCGTCTAGAATTGAATTCTTTTCTACAAAGACAACATATCAACTGGTGACCAAAATCAGAATTGTCAGAAGTTTCCAAGTCAGCCTGTGATTCCTGGGGTTGTTCATCAGATGTAGGTACAACTTCATCTGCAACAATCTCTACAGGAGGAGGCTCTACATTTTCCACCTCTGTATCTGTAGCTGGTACTGTTTTAGACTGTTCAGTGCTAGTTTCCTGTGTTTGAACTTCAGTTTGTTCAGGAGTACTGCTTGACTCTGTGACTTCAGTAGGATTATCAGTCCTTGAAATATACTGAAACACTGCATTTTGATTCGTTTCTATGGGTTCCAGCTTAATAATATATTCTCGCTTGTCCACACTTGGATATATGGCTTCTAGGAGATCATTTATGGCTTGGCTTTGTTTATCATTTACATCAGGAAGGTCTGTTAAGGAAAAAACAACATTTTAATCTGAAATAATTGGACTGCTCTAGCCCTCTAATAGTTTAAAATATATTATGAAACTCTACCTTAAAATTTACTATATTACTGTTCATATTTACTTAATAAGAGAATTATCTACTTTTCAATATTTTATTAAGATAAAAACTAGTATTAGCTAAACTAAAATTTGCTGTAATTTTAATTCTCATCATGGTACACAAATGTTAAGGATTAGTTGCAATGTAAAAAGCTAATTCTCCTTCTAAGTGCCCTTATTATAAAATATATAAGCAAATAGAAAATATATAAACAAATGGATGTCCTAAACAATAAAAAGTATTACATACTTGTATTTAAAGTTTTAGACTAGCAAAGGCAACTCAAAGTTCTTATAACCCAGGGTTGTTAAAACAACACAAATAATTTCTATATAAATAAAAATGAAAGCCGGGCATGGTGGCGCACGCTTGTAATCCCAGCACTTGGGAGGCTGAAACCGGAGGATCAGGGTTCAAGGCCTGCCTCAGCTACTTAGTGAGGCCCTCTGCAACTTAGCGAGACCCTGTTTCAAAATAAAGAATAAAAAATAGGGCTGGGGGTGTAGAATGCCCCTGAGTTCAATCCCCAGTACTGCAAAAAAAAATTAAATAAATAAACAAAAATGATATTTTATGAAATATAACAGTATTCCTATTAACTTAGTCCATGATAGATAATGCAGTCTAGATTCGCCAGTCACAGAATGTTGAGTTACATGTTTTCTCTCATATGTGGAAGTTAGAAATTGAGAAACAAAAGAGACTTAGATAAATGAGAGATTCCAGTAAAATAGTGAAAAGGAAAGAGATTTGATATAGAAAGCAGCTCAAATAATGCTACATGTACATATACGAAATCATCAACACTAATTTCAACAACAAGTAGAGGGAGGGGGATTGTGTGGGGAGGGACATGGAGGGAAACACACCTTCTGTGTACATGTATGTTTCTATCACTCTGAACCTCATCATGATGTATAAGTATAATGCAACAATGGAAGTATATTAAAAATAAATAAATAAAGCACTCATTGTATGGGGACATTTGAAAACCTTATAGAAATGAAAAAGAATGGTCTGTAAGCAACTGTATAAACATGAATGGCATGATGTATAGAAATATTTGCTAAACTCAGTCCTATTACGTGTCTTCTTAACATAATTTATTTTAAAAAATGGTTAAGAACTATAGATTTTCTCCAAAAACATAGCTAATTTTATTTATTTGTTAACAGTTACACTCTGTAGGCAACCAAATATCCTATTGCAACAGAGTTGTCTGACACTGGTTATTTTTCCACATACAATTCTAAAATCTAGCTACAAATACATTGCCAAATCTATTTAGAAGTCAAGAAATTATTCATTATGAAGGAGAAACCTCAGTGAAGTCAGGGAGGTGGTCTAAGGGAAGGGGAGGGAGAAGACTGAGGTTCATTAATGGAAATACTACCATCAGCTATGTGTACACATGTGAATATATCAACGTCAATCCCAGTACTGGTCAAGGGGGAAATGGGGAAACAGAAGTCAGAACTGGTGGTGCATGCTTGTAATCCCAGTACTTGGGAGACTGAGATAGGAGGACCATAGGTTCGTGGCCAGCCTCAGCAACTTAGTGAGGCCCTGTTTCAAAATAAAGAATAGCCGGGTGTGGTGGCACACACTTGTAATCCCAATACTTGGGAGGCTGAGACCGGAGGATCACAGGTTCATGGCCAGCCTCAGCTACTTCATGAGGCCCTCTGCAACTTAGTGAGATCCTGTTTCAAAAATAAAGAATAAAAAATAGGGCTGGGGGTGTAGCTCAGAGGTAGAATGCCCCTGGGTTCAATCCCCAGTACCGCAAAAAAAAAAAAAAGAAATGGGGAAGAGGGGCACCAAGTGCTGTGTGCATGTATGTCACTGTCAACATGATTTACATAATGATCTGAGATTATAATGCACCAATAAAAGCCTATTTTAAAAAATTATTCATTAAAGCTCTTCTACTCACCTTTCTTTTTAAAATGGATAAAGTGGTGTCTATAAACTTTCACAAAAGTATCTACAGAATTCTCAAGAGTGAGCAATAATCTGGCAAATCCATTTACCTATTTCACTCTGTAAGTTAATTCTACAACCAAAATATAACAATATAACTACCAAGAAATAAACTAATTTTCTAGTAATATCTTAATTAAAAGGTTAGATTTGAAACTAATTTCTATGCACTACCATTTAATTTATATCTGAATGATAAAAAGTAGTAGTAAGATCAAACAGCAGTAGGAAAAGTCTCATCTATACCCTGTAATATTCTTTAAGCCAGTTTCATGATAGTAATTAAAGCAATACTTTGATATGTGGAGTTTGCCTTTCATCCCCATCCCAAAAGGCTAACTTGCACAATGTATAAAGAATTTACATTACTTCTTTAAAGCAAGAAAATAATACCATTATATACTGCTAACTTAATCATATAGGAACAATACATTTAATTCAACAAACATTTGTTTCCACAAAGACTTTATTAGTCTGCTACTTGCCTTCATCACAAAAAATAACTATTTCTGGTCCCAAGTTAGTCTGTGACACAATCTAATTTCTGACAAAGTGACTGGTATACATAAACTTAACTGAGAACAAAACTGATCTTCAGAAAACACTAACAACCTTAATAAAGATTTTTTAATGTTCTCAACTACTCCCAAGAAATCAATTTACTAATTTACTCATTCTTTGCATTTATTTCCAACATTCTCATTTACTTAAGGGGAAATTAATCATACCTGGTAACAAGTTGTTAAAATAAAAAGGGGCCGGGCATGGTGGCGCACGCCTGTAATCCCAGTACTTTGGGAGGAGGAGACCGGAGGATCCGGGTTTGCGGTCAGCCTCAGCTCTCTCGCTCTCTCTCTCCCTGTCTCTCTCTCTCTCTCTCTCTCTCTCTCTCTCTCTCTCTCTCCTTAGTGAGGCCCTCCGCAACTTTGTGAGACCCGGTTTCAAAATAAAGTATAAAAAAAGAGGGCCAGGGGCGTAGCGCGGAGGTAGAACGCCCCTGCGTTCAATCCCCGGTACCGCAATAAATAAATAAATAAATAAATAAATAAAATAAAAAGGGAAAATACCAAGAAATTGCTCCCTTTAAGATAGCATTAATATTTTACTTATAAATATACTGAATATAAACTATAAACCCCACTCAAAAACAATGTCCAATATTTCAATACAAATAAATATACTCACAAATGCAACCTCTTATAGGACATCTAGGAAAAGCCAAGTGGAAAGCACAGGTATGAAAGTAGCTACCCAGGAAACTGAGTAACACCGCGTCATATACTTAATCTCATTCTGTCATTAATTAGATCATCTATAACTAGATATCAATACCATTTTAATATAAATGTATAGTTGCAGTTTAAGAATACTTAACAATAAAACTTACTGTCATCCATCTGGAGACTTGGTGGGCAGTAGAATTTCTTATGGGTAATTAAATTTGGTAATCCTCTGAAGAGACTGCGGCATAATTTACATTCAAAAATAGTGTCCACATCTTTTAATAAAATATGCTTAAGCTGTTTAGTTCCTGGGGGGGAGGAGAAAGAAAATTTTAACACAAAAGGTCACTGTAACATGCACTTTTAAACTGGGCAACTATTGTTGACAACTTAAAAGTATAGTTATTCCTTGAAAACAAAATACATGCATTACTAACTTCTACTACAGTATACTTATAAATAGGTTACAAACTAAGTCCTAAGCAAAATCTTACTATCATTTGAAACTCTGGACAGGTAAAATGGATGCACTTTTTCTACTTCAACAGTCAACAATTCTTGGGATACCCCAAGATAGTGGTTCTAATATCTGGTTGATCATTACAATGAGCTGGGAATAAAGACAGATGCAACTCTTCACTAAATATTCTGATTCAACAGGTCTGCAATAGAGCAAGAAAATGTTCCCCATCATTTCCTACCAAACTTTTTGGTTCTTCCAGCCCTTTTCTGAATAAGGAAGTGAACAAGTTTTTCAATAACATTTTCCAGATTCCTTAAAGAAGGTCAAAACTGTATCAAAGGATTGATACAGTAGCCTGCAACTTTTTTTAAATTCAGTTTACATTAAGTCAGGCTCTGGAACAATGTGAGATTGTGGTTATTTAGTATGATAGTAGGGAATTTTTGTCCATAATGAGAAATAATTTTGAATTTTGCTAGGTCTCTTGATAGCATTATAAATTTATTTAAAGCCTTTCTCAGAACTCTTACCCCAACTGCAATTAATTATCAATATAATTACTAGTTCCATGCCTTTCATCCCCACCAAATAATAAACCCTTAAAGCAGCCAAAACCAAGGCTATCTTATTTATAACTACAAAATATTCACCTCTAATAAGATCCAAAAGTATTTGTTGAAGAAATATTAGTGACCTAGGGAATCTAAGTATTATGATGGAAGATCAAAAGGCATAGAAAAATAAGTGGCAATGAGCATGCTATCTTTAAAATAAAAATATCCACTAGGAATAAAACAAACGGAAGGTCTTTTGTTGCTACTTCTTAAAGGTCTTTGCCAAGTTGACAAAATTGATCTGCAGTGCTTTATTAATTAATGTGCCTTCACAGTTTCCTCAAATAGAGAAAGTGATAGTAATACTGACTTAATTTTGTCACTCAATACTGACAAAGTGTCCTGAAAAATACACTAATACTATCTAGGTGCAAAGTGTTCTGTTATTCAATAAGCTCTGGGACTAACTAAAGAATAATAAACTATCTTACTATATTAATTTGTAGAGTCTATTAAGTATTTCTGGTTCAATATTTTATAATCTATTCACATTTAATATTCAGTGCATTTTATCATCATTTTGAAAAGAGGTCAGCCCTCAAAATTCTACTGCAAAAAGACTAATTACCAGGTTACCAGAACATTATTAAGTGTTAAGATATTATAAATCTGATATTATCTAGTTGTGTGACCTTAAAGAGCTATATTATCTCTGCACGTTGGTTTATCCGTCTTGTAAAATAGAACAAACCAAACCTATCTTGAAGAATTATGAAAGAAAATATGAACCTAGGTCCCAGGAAAATTAAATTTCACAGCTGAGCTTCTACTGGAATATATATATATAATAAAAGAATATATATATATATAATAAAAGAATACATATATATAATAAAAGAATTTCCACCATTTCCCAATTCCAAATCTATGTTTATTTCACTAACGCTAGTACCACCAAATCTGAAAACATAAATTTTTAAAAGATTCAGTGTTATTTATATAACACTTACATATAAGTTTCTCTTGTTCATTTCACATTATAAAATATCCTGACAATAGGCAGCTAATATATTTAGTTCACAGTTAACCTCATAAGTGACTAATAAAATTACAAGAGGTAGACTGAGGACAGAAATGCTTCGGTTAAGTCTAATTTTTCTATGTAGTTATCAGAAAGTGTAATTGAGTAAATACCAGTGGGAAGAAAAAAAAGGAAATTTTTGCATACTGACTCTAAATTAAAAGACCTGCTATGCTAGCCAAATACCACAAATTCAATTCTGCCTTTAAAGACAGTCAGAAAAGATTGAAGAAAGTCGAGCATTGTAGCGCAAGCCTGTAATCCCAGTACTTGAAAGGCTGAGGCATGAGGATCACAGGTTCGAGGCCAGCCTCAGCAACTTAGCAAGACCCCATAGTGGATGTACTCATTTACAATTCTACCAAATGTGTATGAGAGTTCCTATTTCCCCACATCCTAGTCAGCATTTTTGTTACTGTTTGTGTTCTTGATGATTGCCATTCTAACTGGAGTTAGATGGAATCTCAGGGTAGTTTTGATCTGCATTTCCCTGAATGCTAGTGATGTTGAACAGTTTTTCATATATATATTGGCCAATTGTATTTCTTCTTTTGAGAAGTGACCATTCAGTTCAATTGCTCATTTTTGGTTGGTTTATTTGTGTTTTAAGTTTTTTGAGTTCTTTACATATTCTAGATATTAGTGCTCTTAATTACCAATCACAAATGCCACCGCCACCACCACCACCAC
>PVJS01048529.1:0-15017 GCA_004027185.1 Glis glis
TCCTCTGGTCTCCGCCTCCCAAAGTACTGGGATTACAAGCATGCGCCACCACGCCCGGCCAACTTTCATTATTTATGCGTGTGTGTGTGTGTGTGTGTGTGTGTGTGTGTGTGTTACTAAGGATTAAACCCAGGGGCATTCTACCTCCGAGTTATACTCCCAGTTCTTTTTATTATTATATTTTGGGGACAGAACCCAGGGTTTCACACATGCTACACAAATGTTCTAACACTGAGCCACACCCCCAAACTTTCATTACTTAAAGGCAAAAATTCTCTACTTAGAAAACTCAGAGACTCCATACAAACTAATAACACTAAGTTGCTAATTTAGCAATTTTGCTCAGAACAAGCTTCTCTATGCAAAATCAATGGTATACATCAGCCAACAAAATTAGGAAATGTAGTTTTAAAAAGATACCACATACAGTAGCAATAAAAACTTAAATTTACCTAGGAATAAACCTTTATAGAGAAATTTATGAAACTTTATTGAAAGACATTTAAAAAAAGAAAAAAAAAAGACCTAGAGCAATGAAGGAATGGGTGGTAGATCCTATTTATTAGTGGAAAAAGTCAATATCATAAAATGGAAATTTTCCCGAATCAGCCTTTAAAGTTAATATAATTCTAGTCATGATCCGAGCAGAAGTTTCCAGGAAAATTATATATGCAAAATCAAGGAGGCAATCTAAGTTTTAAAAAGAACAATTTGGGGATTTTCCTTCCCAGGTATAGTTACAGGGTGGGAGAGATTTTAAAATTATTTTGCACAACCTCAGTCCTTGCTTATCTGCTTAGAAAGCATTCAAACAGAGAGCACAAATGGGGAATACATTTGTATAATAAATAATAATAATATAAATGTGTATAAAAATATAATAAATAAATATTTATTTATTTATTTATTCATTTATTTATTTATTGTGGCACTGGGGATTGAACCCAGGGGCACTCTACCTCCGAGCTATACTCCCAGCCCTATTTTATTTTTATTTTGAGACAGTGTCTCACTAGGTTGATGAGTCTCACTATTTGCCGAGGCTGTCCTCGAACCTGCAGTCCTCCTGTCTCAGCCTCCCAAGTACTGGGATTACAGGTGTGCGCCACCACGGCCGGCCAGGAGGGTTATTTAAAGAAGCGCAGGAACCATATGAGAAAGGCCATGAAGAGAGGCGGAAGGATCGCACTCCAGGGGAAGCAGACGGGATGGGCCATTCCTGGGGATGGACAGGCGGCCTGGGGCAGTGGGGTTCCGCTCCAGAGATGGGGTCTGAAGCAGACTGTTTCATAGAAAGGAAAGCAGTATGGAGTGCCACAGGTTGGGTTCCTATAGTCCCTTTGGACACCCTCTTTATACAATATTACATTTGGCGTAACTGACCGCCCTCTGTAGGTAGCACGTTAGTGGCCGGGCTTTGTTTCTCTGCCCCCTTCCTGCCATTGGGAGACACGATAATTCTGTGGGTTCTTGGTCTCCATGGTGAAAAGAATTTCAACACATGCCATCAGAAAAAAGGCAAAGGTTTAATTCATGAAAGGTGGGGATACAGGTTCAGGGGAGACGTGGGCCATCTTAAGGGGGGAGAGCGAATGTCTCTGCACATGTCTGTCCAAGCAAGGGAGAGAGATTGCGGCTTTCTCAGTTCTTTTATAGGGTTGGAGGGCAGGACTTCCTCTTAACCTTCAGTTTCCCTGGCAACCGAAGGGTGGTGTCTGGCTGGTGTCTGACCTTTGCCCTCCTCATGGACCCTTTGTTTACACTGAGCATCTCAGGGGTCTCAGGTGGGGAGAGGGGCCACTGTGATTAAGGGTGTGGACACATGGTTTCTGCCTAAGACAGAACACACCCTATAGGGTGAAGTTAGAGATTAAAACTATATTTTAGTTTTTAAACCAGATTTTAAAACGTTATTTTTTCTTCCCATTGTCTCCTTTCTACCTAAAATTTTTATCCCTTCTCTTCTACCTCATCATTCCCACAGGAGAGGGGGTCAAAGGGAGCCAGGCGGGGCAAGGAAACTTCAGGTCAGTCCTAGTTCACCCCATCTGCTAATGTCTAGCTAGCTAGCTACCCAACATCAAGTTGTCATGTTTAAGACCGTGTGATCCTGATTCAGATGTGGACAAATAGATCAGTGGATTGGAAGAGAGCATTCAGATTTACACACACACACACACACACACACACACAGAGGAATGTAATCTATCATAGATGTGGCATCATAAATCATTGAGAATAACAAGATACCCTGACATGACATAGGACTGGGATTGCCATTTTTCCAAATGGAAAAAAATTAATTAGATCTTTACCTCAATATACAAAGAAAACCTAAATAAACAGGGAAAACCTTTGACATGCTTAAGAGAAGATAAAGCAACTGGGAGTGGTGGCACATGCCTATAATACGAGTACTTGGGAGGCTGAGACAGGTTCAAGGCTAGCCTCAGCAACTCAGTGAGACCCACAGCAACCTAGGAAGACCCTGTTTCAAAATTAAAAATTAAAAAAGAGGCTGGGGGTGTAGCTCACAGGTAGGATGCCTCTGGGTTCAGGTTCAGTCTTTAGTATAGAGAGAAAGAAAATTAAAAGAGAACACCTTTAGTAGAGATTTTTTAAAAAATATAATGGTAACAAAATATGGTCAAGTCGACATTGTGACAATTAAAATTATCTAGAAAACAAAAGTCGCAGCAAATGTAGTAAAAGCACAAATCGAAAAAGCCGGGCGTGATGGCGCACGCTTGTAATCCCAGTACTTGGGAGGCTGAGACCGGAGGATCACAGGTTCGCGGCCAGCCTCAGCTACTTAGTGAGGCCCTCCGCAACTTATTGAGACCCTGTTTCAAAATAAAGAATAAAAACTAAGGTTGGGGGTGTAGCTCAGGGGTAGAATGCCCTTGGGTTCCATCCCCAGTACTGCAAAAATAAATAAATAAAAAATAAAATAAAATAAAAATAAAAATAAAAAAGGGCTGGGGGTGTAGCTCAGAGGTAGAATGCCCCTGGGTTCCATCCCTAGTACCGCAAAAAAAAAAAAAAAAACCACAAATCACAGAGTGGGAGTCAATGCCTGAAAACAAACAGAAAGATTTGCATCTAGAATATATAAAAAAAATTGGAGAAAATACATCATGCAAACAGAATATATAGAAGATATCTGCAGTTCGGTGAGGGCAAGACAAACAGCCCAACGGAATAGAAAGTGAAAGGTATAAACAGAAAATTCTTGAGAGAGGAAACCTGAATGGCCTATAAGCATATAAAAATGTTTAGCTGCATTAGTAATGGGGGAAATGCAAAGTAAAACAAAGAGATCTTTTCAGCCCATCAGCCCAGCAGGGGCCTTCTGCTGCCCAATGCTGGGGTGGGGGTGGGGCAGGAAGCCAAGGCGGAGAAATACCCAGGGCTCACCACAGGCTATTGGACTGGACTGGCAGAAATTAATAACAACATGGAGACTTGGTGAGGATGTGGAGAAACCGGAATTCTCATATCCTGTCTGTGGAAGAGCAAATTAATTCAATTCAGAAGGGAATCTGGCAATCTTCAGCGACACCAGAAATGTGCACATTCTAGTCCCCAGCATTTCCATTTCTACAAATGCACCCGGAGAAGACACCCGCATGCCCATAAAGTTACTAGTGACACCAAACACTCTATTTATTGCAGCACTATGTGTAATAGAAAAAATACTTTTAGTGGTGGTGGCGGAGAGGAGAGAGCCTAGAATCTATTATGAGAAAAATAAATGAGTAGTACTTAGGAGGCTGAGACAGGAGGATCACAGGCTTGAGGCCAGCCTCAGCAATTTAGTGAGACCCTGTTTCAAAATAAAAAATAAGCCGGGTATGGTGGCGCACATTTGTAATCCCAGTACTTGGGAGGCGGAGACCGGAGGATCCGGGTTTGTGGCCAGCCTCAGCTACTTAGCGAGGCCCTCCACAACTTAGTGAGACCCTGTTTCAAAATAAAGAATAAAAAATAGAGCCGGGCGTGGTGGTGCATGCTTGTAATCCCAGTACTTTGGGAGGCGGAGACCGGAGGATCCGGGTTCACAGCCAGCCTCAGCTCTCTCCCTCTCTCTCTCCCTGTATCTCTCTCTCTCTCCTTAGTGAGGCCCTCCACAACTTCGTGAGACCCGGTTTCAAAATAAAGTATAAAAAATAGGGCCAGGGGCATAGCGTGGAGGTAGAACACCCCTGCGTTCAATCTCCAGTACCGCAAAAAAAAAAAAAAAATAGGGCTGGGGGTATAGCTCGGAGGTAGAACGCCCCTGGGTTCTATCCTCAGTACCGCAAAATAAATAAACAAACAAATAAATAAATATAAAAATAAATGGGGCTGGGGTTGTAGCTTGGAGGTAGAATGCCCTGGGTTCAATTCCCAGCCAAAAAGAAAAGAAAAGAAGAGAAGGGAAGGGAAGGGGGAAGAGGAAGGGAGGAAAGAAGGAAGGAAGGAAGGAGAAAGGGAGGAGAAAGGGAGGGAGGGAAGGAAGGGAGAGAAGGAAGGAAGGAAGGAAGGAAGGAAGGAAGGAAGGAAGGGAGGGAGGAAGGGAGGGAAGGTAATTTGTAGTGTACTCGCACAAGGTAAAACTATACAGCAGTGAAAGGATTGAGCCAGAGTGTGTGCATGGACATGGGCAAAACTATAGACATAGTGCTGAGAAAGAAGATTTCAGAATGACTTACTCAGCATGGTGGCAATTTAGTAAGGTTGAAAAAAATGTAAAACAATCTTCTTTACTCTGTGTGTGTGTGTGTGTGTGTGTGTGTATTATACATATGTAACAAAAATAGAAAACCATGCCTGAGAGTGATAAACACCAGCCCTCTGGGAGGTGGGAGGAGATCATGAGATGCACAGGAAGCTGTAATTGTGTCTATAAAGCCTTAAAGCCATCAGGTGAGTGAGTGAATCTGTTGGAGGGGGAGTGGACAGTGGAAGCTGGAGTATGGACGCACAGCGGTGGCTACACTGTTCTCTTTCTTTCCCCTGTATGCATGAAATGTTTCATTAATTTTTTTTTAAGTTAGTTCAAGTAAGAAAACCAGCCCAGAGGCTGTGGCGCTCATCCAGAGGCTACGTAGATGATGCTCAGTAAGTCCAGGGAAGGGGGTGAAGATGGAGAGGAGTAGATGGAGCCGGGCGTGGCGGTGCACGCTTGTAATCCCAGTCCTTGGAAAGCTGAGACAGGAGGATCGCAGGTTCGCGGCCAGCCTCAGCTACTTAGTGAGGCCCTCCGCAACTTAGTGAGATCCTGTTTCAAAATGAAGAATAAAAAAAAAATAGGGCTGGGGTGTAGCTCGGAGGTAGAATGCCCCTGGGTTCCATCCCCAGTCCCGAAAAAAAAAAGAGAGAGAGAGAGAGAGAGGAGTGTATGGACCAACATGGTTCAGAGATGAAGTGGAGGGTCTTGGGTCTCAGGGCTACCTTAGATGCGGCAGGGGTAACAGCCCTGCGCCCTGCCCCATCCCAGCACTCCACCATATTTCCACCTGCCAGTTCTGTGCGGAGGGCTCTCCCCCACCCACCTGGGGGCAGCTGAAAGCTGTGCTACCCCCAGGCTGTGGTCCAGATGTGCTTAGGAATGCCACCATCAGCCGGTGCCCGGGATGGCCCAGCTCTCTCCCCTCGTGCCCAGGTGATTCTGAGGCTCCTACCCTTTTCCAGCATTTCCTTTCGGGGCTAAGCCTCAGGTGCCCTCCACAACCACAGGTTCGGCAGTGACCCTTCGGGACCGCCTCCCCTTTCCCGTCTCCCTGTCCATTGCCCCACCAGCGCTAGCCCAAGGCCATGCCCAGGAACCACGTTCATCCGTGTCCTCGTCTTGGCTCCACTTCTGAGGAAACCTGCGTTAACACAGCAGGCACACTTCCAAAGCCCGTCAGCTGCCACCAAGCACCTGGAAGATGTCACTACAGCCCGGCAAAGTGAGGAGGAGCAATGGCAGATTCCAAGGGCCGCGGGCAGGCTAAAAGAAAGATGCTTGGTGCCAGAGACGGGAAGCAGAGCCGAGGGCAGAGGGGAGGGCGGGCAGCTTAAGAGCTTGCAGAGAAAAGAGGGCGCCTTCCTGCAACACAGACACTGGTGCACCTCCAAGGCACAGGCAGCCGTGGGGTTCCTCCGGCTCCAGCCCAAACAGTGCCCCATTTCGAAGATCCCCGGAGAGAATGAAGCGCTTAGTGCCACCCGATCACATGCTAGGCTGTCTAATCCCGCGAGAATGTTATTTATGTGCATTCACATTCCGGACATGTCTACAGAGCAGGACTTGGCACCAGTGGATTCTGCTTTGATATGAAGCATTATTGAATGTCACTAGACAGCATCATCTTGACACAGCATCGAATAGCAGTCCAGATTCCCCAAAGTGAGACTTCAGCCATGAATTAGGAAGCGTTTGCCTTGACAGTCATGTAAAAATATGATTGTTGAAAATTCTAATGTTATTATATGTAAACAAGCAGGAAAAAAGAGAGTTCCAGGTATCCTCTGCACGCATTATTCCACTGATGAGATAATACCTTTGAACAGATTTTTTTTTTTATTTTTAACTCTAACTCCATTGCACCTGGCTCACCGAGTCCGTCTGTTATCAACAGCACAAGCCCGGTAGCGAGGTACTTGGCGTTTCTTCAGCTGCCGATTTGGAAGGAAAATGCTTAACTTCACCTTCTCACAAAGGTGAATGGAGACGTCTCCAAGGAAACCAGCTTTGACTCCCCTGTCTACAGTGTATTTACCCAGTGCCGCGGAGTCAATGAAACACATCAGTTCAAATGACCGTCAGTGATGCGAGCCTGAGATCTCGTCCCCGCCCTCCTGGCTGGGGTACGACCAGGGAAATGAGCGCCTCAAGACACAGACGGTGCAAAGGGGCCCCAGAGAGGAGCAGCCGCCATGTTCCAGATCATGGGGAAATGTCATCCTCAGAAATGGAAGTTACAAGACACCCCCATAGAAAGGTTTGCTCGCGGTGGACACATCTATCCTAGGAGACGGTTGATACAGAGCTCCGTCCATAGTGTAGCCGTCCAAAGAGTCCGAGTGCAGTGGGGATGTGTATATATTACGGAGCCTTGGAAGAGTTTACTCAAAGGGGCGTCAAAGAGATGTGAGAAGCCCAAAGGTAGGAAAAATCTAAGTTCAGATTTCAGCTCCACGACATCAAAGCTGTAATATCCGGTCCCAGCTGCATGACCTCTGTGAGCCTCGGTCTCCTCCTCGGAGGTCTAAAGGCATCAGGCTGGCTGTGACATTGAACACAGTAAACCCTGCTAGACAGCGGCTGCTCCTGTTGTTATTACTGTCAGAGTGTCACCAATGAAGGAAACTTCTACCTCTCTAAGTACCATATACATTTTCCAGGGGGAAGGATTTCAGTCTCAGTACAATGTAAAGGGAAAAGATATTGGAGATTAGGAACTTGTCAGAATTTATCAGCATCAAACAAGGAAAATGACTTTGTCTCTAGACAGCCAGGCTTGCTTTTTAGACAATTAATCTGACTTTCCTGGCTAAAGGGAGGCAGGAATTTGTTTTTTAGAAGATCCAACTCCTGTCTTCTAATTGTATACTCCCCAAGCAACTTCTTGTCTGTGATCTGAGATGCTAAGTTTGGCAGGCCAAAGGACTCTACCCAGCTCGAAGCCAAGCCTTTCTCCTGCCGAGTCATGGAATTAGCTTCTGGATTATCCCTCTGAGCCTTGTGAGTCTGGTTATCATGAGTCGGTCACGGGTACATACCTATGTAAACAAATGAAAATCAGCCCTCTTCATTTGCATAACAATGACCAGATGGGGGCTTGTGGTGACCACATCCCCACCTAGGAACTGCCCCCCTAGAAAGTCTCCTCTGAAAACCCCCAAGTGGCCATTGAGTTACACCTGTCAATGAGGGCTCAGCAAGCATATAGGAAAGGACACCTGATGGATAGTTTTCATTCCATCACGAGCTTTACTGAGCATCTCCTGTGGGAAGCAGTCTGTCTCTTGGGAGCTCTCCATCATTATGCAGCGCCAATCATGCCAGCATACACCAGGCGTGGTAATAAATCTGCCTTCTTTAGTCTTCACGACCATCCTGGAAGATTCTGTTCTTATCTGCATTTTAAAGATAAGTATAGCCGGGCGTGGTGGTGCACGCTTGTCATCCCAGTATTTGGGAGGCTGAGACAGGAGGATCGCAGGTTCGTGACCAGCCTCAGCTTAGTGAGGCCCTCTGAAACTTAGTGAGACCCTGTTTCAAAATAAAGAATAAAAAATAGGGCTGGGGTGTAGCTCAGAGGTAGAATGCCCCTGGGTTCAATCCCCAGTACTGCAAAAAAAAAAAGAAACATAAGTAAACTGAGGCCAGAGAAGTTCAATGACTTACCTAAAGTCAAAACAGGACCTGAAAGCTCTTTTTTCTGGTGTCTGTGTTCTTTCTGTCCTCTTCTGCCATCCCCCTCCTGTCTCATTGCCTGTGAGGCCGGCGCCCCTCCAGCCCCTCCTCTGTAGCAAGACATGAGTGCCCGAGGCTTGGGCTAGGTCCAACCCACACCACAAAGCTCTCCCCTCTTCCCTGGACTTATCAGAGAGTTAGGGCATGGTCTCTCTGTGCACGGATTAGATCGGTCTTAGACAATGTGTCTTGGATTATAGCTAAAGCCGCTACATCAACTAAACAGATGTAAATAGTTTATAATCAACTTACATCAATTACCAATCATTGTTTCCCTACATTACTCAGAGAAGAGCTCCCAGTGAGCTTTACAGTATTAATTGGAGGCATCAGTGGAGTGACTCTCAGATAGTGTGGACGCGGCTAACACCCCATTCAGCCTTGAGTTATTGATTACGTATCATCTTATGTGTTGGGGTTTATGGGGGCAAAGAAAACACAGCCCAACAGCAGGGAACAGACTTTATTTAGGAATAAAACCTGGAAGGAGGCATCTGACTGGGGAGAGAGCCCACGAGAGTCAGGAAGCCCCCCTCTTTACAGTCTAGGGACCTTTTATGGGGCAAGGAAGGGGGGTACAGGAGTAGTCGTGGAAGCCACTGGTTGGTGTGCTAGTGGCCAGGTCATCTTGGGGCAGGGCAATGGTCAGGGGGCGTTTTTCTTCCTTTGTTCCTCTGTTTTCTGTCCTCGTCCAGCATGACCTTGTGGCCAGACCTCACAGTGCCCACATTATATTCTGCTCTTGCTATGGGTTTTTTTTTTTTAGGGGTGCTATGATCTATCTTCCAACAGAGCCTTTGAAATCTCCCTCCTGAAAGGACACAGAGAGCCACCCAGGGAGAAGACCCATCTCTGTATTCGGATTGGGACTTGGAATGCACTTTCCCATAAAGCCCCTCAGCACACTTGATTCATGTCACCATATCCGGACAGTGACAGATTGAGACTCTGAGGCATCCTTGGTTAAATAAGCCATGCTTTCCAAACCACAGCCTTTGGAACATAATTAGACTCTGTCAAGGAGTTGGAAAGATTCTGGGTTAAAGGTTGTTGAACAGGCATCATCTTTACTCAAAATTTCATTGAATGTTTATTGTGCTAATGGGCACGTGACTTTCCAAGAGGGGTCTCCACAACTATTTTCACCACAAAATCCCTGTTTTTTTTTTTTCTCTCAGATTTGGAAAACCTTGGTTTTCAAAATGCTGACACGGGCATTAGAACCCCTCCCCACCCACCCACTTCCCTCTCACATTTAACATTGGGTCTACGGGTAACCATTTTCCAATGTCTAAATAACCAACTACAAATGAACCTTCAAGCTGGGCATGGTGGCGCATGCCTTCAATCCCAGGACTTGGGAGGCTGAGACAGAATCACAGGTTCAAAGATAGCTTCAGCAATATAGTGAGACTCTCAGCAACCTACTGAGACCCTGTTTCAAAAACAAAATAAATAAATAATAAAAAATTAAAAATAAATAAATAAATAAATAAATAAATAAATGGGCTGGGGGTGTAGCTTGGAGGTAGAATGCCCCTGGGTTCAACCCCCAGTAAAACACACACACACACACACACACACACACACACACACACACATTGAACCTTCAAACCTATTTCCAAGGTGTGTCTCTAGTAAGCGGGTCGTGACTGCCCAATGAGATGGTAGCTATAGCAAAGTAATAAATACATATGTGGTACCTGGGTCAAAGGTCCAATTCCCGAAAACTAAGGTCAGCATTTTGCAAACTGAGCTTCGTCGGCCCCAGTGCCTGGGATTCGGAAGGTCTTTCTCAGATCGTCCCCATGCATACTGGCAAATGAAGGTTCTGCCACAATTCAACAGCAAAGGAACCCAGCCCACCATAGCAAACCAAAGAGAAAATAGGCATATCAGGTTTTTACTTTTGTTATACTAAACGTATCTTGAATTCTGCACTCTCCTGCTGAGTGAGTTTCATATTCTGTGTCCTAATGAGATCTGATCTGAATGTCCTTCAAAGAACATTCACGAGCTTCTATGTTTACTCAATAACAGCCCTGGGAACACTGGCTCAGTCTGCAGTAAATTAAATCACTAAAACAAGCCCAATTTTGGGGTGTCTTTGAGCTCCCCCTTTTCCTTCTACAGCACAGGCAGATGTGCTATGGCCCAAAACATAGTACATAAGACACTTCCAGGGTCAACCTGTATTTTGCTGGTTCAGCCCTTCAAAATTCATAATCTTTAGTAATGTAGACTAGCAGTGGTTTGTATGTTATTTCTCTTCCTAGCTCTTCCCTTGCATCTACTAGGGAAGGAAGCAAACACATCTCATTGTGTACCTGCATTTGATCCAGACGCCCCCTAAAGGGTTGAAAATGAATAATACCAGCCGGGCGTGGTGGCACATGCTTGTAATCCCAGTACTTGGGAGGCTGAGACAAGAGGATCCGGGTTCGTGGCCAGCCTCAGCTACTTAGTGAGGTCCTCCGCAACTTAGTGAGACTGTTTCAAAATAAAGAACAAAAAATAGGGCTAGAGGTGTAGCTCAGAGGTAGAATGCCCCTGGGTTCAATCCACAGTACTGCAAAAAGAAAGAAAGAAAATAAGAAAATGAGTAATACCTTATGTTCAAATTCAGTTACATGGAACCTATGCAGTATCCCCCCATCCAGAAGGTATAAAACATACTTTCTTGTGAACCTCTACCGAGTGGTCCAGAAGGAAGATGGGTTTCTAAGAGATGGCAGCTATGTTAGTCAGCTCTGTGTCACTATGACAAAATACTTAAGTTGAGACAATCAACTTAAAGGAGGAAAGGTTCATTTTGGCTCTTGGTCTCACAGGTTTCAGTCCATGGTCACTTGGTTCCGTTGCTTTGAGCCAGTCGCGAGGCAGAACATCATGGCAGGAGCCCATGGTGGAGGAAGCTGCTCAGCTCATGGCAGCCAGAAAGCAAAGAGAGAGAAAGGGCCAGGATTCCAATAGCACCCCCAAGGGCACACCCCCAATGGCCTAACTTCCTCCCACTAGGCCCCGCCTCCTAAAGGTTCCACCCCACCTAATAGCGCCACCAGCTGGGCATCAAGACTTCAGCATGTGGGCCTTTGTGGGACATTTAAAATCCAACCCATAACAGCAGCTAATCTTTCTATGGACAGTGTGAACATTCTTGGACCATTATCTGAGTCTCAGATTCTAATCCTTGAGGTTTTCCTTATGATGGTTCTAGTAGAAGAAAAGTATCTCCTATGGAAGTGCACTTAATTATACTCTCCAACCCTAGTTAACTTCAGACTGTGAAACTCAGGTTGAGATTCTGCCTAAGCGCTCACTTACCGCAGGATTTTTGTATTACACAGAGTCCACCTGCTCATCTAACCACACTCCAGCACCACCCCCATTGCAGCCATCTCCTACATCATCAGCCCAAGCCACCAGCTAGTCCCACTAAAGGCCCCTATCTGTATGACCAGAGGAAAGACGGGCAGAGACTCCCAGGCCTCCATGTTTTGCAGAGCCACTGCCAACCTGGTCTCTGGGCTAGCAAATATGCTTTGGTTTAACCCCAACTATTCTGATATCACAGATAAATCATCCTGCATCCCTTGGCTTTATCTCTAGCAGGCAAGAAAGGTATGCAAAGCACAAAATGAAAAACTCAAAGTCCCTTCCACAAAACAGAGCTGGAAGATGCCTGGGCAGGCGGTTCATGGGGCTCGCTGAAATGCATGGGTCAGGGTGGAAGTGGAGACAAGCTGGGTGTGCAGGAAACAATTCCAAGTCTGAAGCAGAGGCCAGCGGAACCCGGCTGGACACCTGTTGGCCAAGGCAGGTACAAAGCAGCTACTACAGGCCAGGCATAGGACAGAGCACCAGAAACACAGTGGTGAGCAAACTGGCTGCCTCTCCCCCTGACAGCAGAGATGGACATTGCTCTAACAACCCCACGAGAAATGTAAGGTCATTG
This sequence comes from Glis glis, assembly GCA_004027185.1. Classification (NCBI taxonomy): domain Eukaryota; kingdom Metazoa; phylum Chordata; class Mammalia; order Rodentia; family Gliridae; genus Glis; species Glis glis. The sequence goes on from PVJS01048529.1 coordinate 12,405, forward strand.
CATTTGCAATGCCTGTCCTTGGGATCAGGTCTTGGGAGAAGGAGCCTGCCCCGACATCTTGCTGAGACTCAGGAAGCTCCTGTCATGGCCAGGGTCACTGGTTCATCTTCTCATCTCTTGAATTAGAGCTTCACCTGTGATTTTTTCCCTAGTCTCTGCTTCCCAGAAGCCAGCCTACCATGAAGGCTGTTCCTGGTTGCCTGAAAGTGGCCCTGAGATCTCCCTCCTGCAGAGTCTCTGGAAAGCCCTACTGTGGCCTTAAAAGCTCAGCAGGGGGCTGGCGGGAATTAAACTAACAGTACAGATAGACCGTGACATCTTCTGAGCCCTGGTGACCAAGGGCTCCACACGCATGATCCTGCCTGTCCTCCAGAAGGTTCTGGGGAGGGGACCTATTGGCCCCACCCGTAGGGGAGCACACTGAGAAGTCACAGGGTGTGTCCCAGGTCACCCGGTGAGAGGGACACAGCTGAACTTCAAGTCCAAGTTTGCCCAGTTCCAAGGCCCTGAAATTGAGCCTTCATCGTCCCTGTCCATTCCTCCTACACCTCCCAACTTTGTGGAAAATTCTTTTATCAGGATTTGGGAGGAAGACCACCCTAATCTGAGAGAATATTCTGAGCAAAATGGTGTCCAGACTAGTCAGAATAAAAGTCCTCACAGTGCCCCAATGGCCCCCTGACTCCCTCTCCTTTCTTCTTGCCTGTCTGGCTTGGCTCAGCCACTGACCACCTGGCTCTTCCTCAAACACACCAAACATGTTCCCACTTCCCAGCTTTTGTGTCTTCTGATATCTCCTTCTGGAATATTCTTCCCCAGTCACACAACTCCCACATTGGCTTAAATGTCACCTCCTCAGAGAGGCCTGCCCTGACTGCCTGTGGACCACAGGGATCTCCACCCCTCCCCCACCTCCTTCACCTGCAAGGTGAGCATCGCCACTGGACTTACCTGTTCATCCTGCTTTTACTACCTGTCTTCTCCCCTCGGCTCCACTACACCGCGCACTTCGCGAGGGCAGGGGCTTTCTGGTTAAGCCACAACTGTATGTCCAGACTCTAGTCCCATGCCTGGTACGTGGAAGTGCTCAAGGAACATTCAGGAATGAATCAGGGAAGGTCTGGTGCACTGAATTCCCAGGCGGCCTGCCACAGATTGCCCTCATCCCCGGAACGTCCATGATGCCGAGGTACCCAGGCTCAGCTTGTCAGCTTCACCCAGTCAACACGCCTGCAGCCAGCGCTGCCCTGAGCCCTCTGTCCTTAGCCCAGCAGGCGATGGCCCAGGGAGACAAAGGGCACAGAAGACACAAGGTCAGTCTCCTCGCTGCCACCCAGAGCTGCCACGTGAGCAGCTCAAGCCCAGCCAGGAAGGAGAGGCCAGCCCTGCCTTCCAGTATGCCCGGTGGCTTTGGACCATTCCGACCCTAACCACAGAACTGCTGTTCTGATCCCACCATCTTTTGTGCCCCTTGACTTTTCTCTCTTCCCATCCTTGGGATAATTATTCTTTCACTCAGTTAGCAGTTGTGAACAAGGCAGCTACTGCATGCCAGTCATAGAGCTGGGTACCAGAAACGCAGTGGGGAGCAAACAGGCTGCCTCTCCCCCCGACGGCAGAGGCTGACATTGATCAAGAAATGTAGGAACATTAACTTATACGAGGGCTGAGAAGGGAGGCCCTGTGGCAGAACCGACGCTGCCTGCAGAGGTCAGGAAGTGCTTCCCAAGGAACGGCTATTTCGGGTAGGACCTCGATCTAGCCTGCGTCACTGTCCTGGGGTTCATGGGGTCAGTCATCTTCCCCTGTGGTGTCCCCGCTCATTGTTACGTGGCCACAGACTAGTTACTTAAGCTCTCTTGGCCTCGGTTTTCTCACCGGTAAACAGAATAATAATAGTTCCTGTCTCCTTATAATGGCATAATGTTTGTTTGTTTGTTTGTTTTTTGCGGTACCAGGGATTGAACCCAGGGGCGTTCTACCTCCGCGCTACACCCCCGGCCCTATTTTTTATACTTTATTTTGAAACCGGGTCTCAAGAAGTTGCGGAGGGCCTCACTAAGCAGCTGAGGCTGGCTGCGAACCCGGATCCTCCGGTCTCTGCCTCCCAAGTACTGGGATTACAAGCGTGCGCCACCACGCCGGGCCTGGCATAATGTTTAAATGACTTAATATACATAAAACTCCAAGAACACTGCCTAACGCAGAATAGGCAGTATTATAACTATTTTTCATAGAGGTCATCTTGTCTCACTCAGCCTTTTGACCAACTGTAAAGAAAAAATAGCAAAGACTTTAATTTGATATATATATATATATGTACATATATGTGTGTATGCATGTTCCTATGTATGTACATATATGGTGTGTATGTGTGTATGTGCATATGTATTTGTTAGTGCAAATACAAAATATAATGTATGTAGAATCTGTGGCCACTTAAAATGAAACTGTAAAATGGGTATGTAAGGACAATGTGGTCAGACACATATTAACTGCCCATCAAGTCCAAGCTCACCAAACAACAAAATTATGTAGGTATCTTAACTGTGTAAGTGTGTGTGTGTGTGTGTGTGTGTGTGTGTGTGTATGTGTGTGTGCGTGTGCGTGTGT